>APFE030400355.1:0-46809 GCA_000404065.3 Pinus taeda | reverse complement strand
GCCATCCTCTTTCGAGGAAGCTGTGGAGGATCCCGCATGGGTAGACGCCATGGTGGAAGAGTATGATTCTATTGTCAGAAACAGTGCATGGGAGATTGTTCCTAGACTCGAAGGGAAATCTGTGGTGGGTTCGAGATGGATCTACAAAGTTAAGCAGGCAGCTGACAAGAGTGTGGAGAAGTACAAGGCAAGATTTGTTGCCTGAGGCTTTTCATAGATTGAGGGGATCGATTATGAGGAGACCTTTTCACCTGTCGCAAGGTATTCTTCCATACGGACGATTCTTGCTCTCTCAGCGCAGATGGGATGGCACATTCATCAGATGGATGTGAAGACTGCATTCCTCAACGGAGTCATTGAGGAGGAGGTGTACATTGAGCAACTCGAAGGCTTTGAACTCTTCAGCAGCGAGTCGCATGTGTGCAGGCTCAAGAGAGCGCTGTATGGGTCGAAGCAAGCACCACGTGCTTGGTACACACGAATAGACAGCTATTTCACAGGACTTGGATTCTCCAAGAGCGAGGCGGATCCTAACCTATACCAGATTGTGGTGGAGGGTAAGTTGCTTATCATTGTACTGTATGTTGATGATTTGATTCTAACGGGTGATGAGCTGTTGATACCGTCATGCAAGAAGGATCTTGCTACAGAGTTTGAGATGAAGGACTTGGGCCTCCTTCACTATTTCCTAGGATTGGAAAATATGGCAGCACAGTGGTGGACTGTTTGTTTCTCAGGGCAAGTATGCTCGGGAGATACTGGAGAAGTTCAACATGCATGGCTGCAAGCCTGTTGATACTCCTCTTCCTGGAGGTTGGGGGAAGGAGGATGCCACTTCGGGAGAAGAAGTGGATGCCACTGTTTATCGACAGTTGGTGGGGTCGCTGATGTATTTGGTCAATACACGACCTGATATATGCTATGCAGTTAACCAGCTTTCACAAGCTATGGTTAAGCCTACCAAGCTCTTCTGGAAGGTGGGCAAGCATGTATTGCGCTACTTGAGAGGCACATCGGGATATGGTTTGTGGTACAGACAGGAGGATGAGGTGAAGCTATGTGGCTTCACGGATGCAGATTGGGCAGGGAGCCCAACGGACAGAAAGAGCACATCAGGAGGGGTCTTCAGTATTGGATCGACAACAGTTTCTTGGTACAGAAGGAAACAGAGATCCGTGGCACTCAGTTCAGTGGAGGCCGAGTATATGGCAGCAAGTTTGGCTGCATGCGAGGCTATATGGATGAGGAAGTTCCTAGTTGGTTTGTTCAGTTCTCATTTCGATCCTACTGTGATTTACTGTGATAACTAGAGTTGCATTAAACACTCGGCTAATCCCGTATTTAATGATAGATCTAAACATATTGACATCAGGTACCATCATATCAGAGATTGTGTGCAGCGGAGGATCATGTTACTTTCGTACATTCCAACGGAGGATCAGGATGCTGATATTCTGACGAAGGCTCTCACCAGGAGCAAATTCGAGTACCACCGAGGCAGGATAGGGGTTTCTGATAATCCATATTTTGTCGAGAGGGAGTGTTGAGATTGCAACAAGATGATGGAGCTTAGTGAAAAGAGTCGCCTTCACTAAGTGGGCCCGCAGGCTATTTTTGGCGCAAGTCTATTTTTAGACTATGTCTGTTTTTAGACATATGGATCATGTCTATGGATTGCAGGTTGCTGTTTATGGATGATTGATCAAGTTGGGGAAAATAGATGGACTTCTATTTTTGATGAAAGTGTGAGTGATCACAGTGTGAGTGATCAAGTCTATTTTTAGACTGGCTGTCAAAAATAGAAAAGTCAAATATTATTATCTCACAATAATATTTGGACTATAAACTTAATCTTATTCTCTTGGAGCACTTCATTTTGAGCTACAGAGGTGGCACATGCAGCTGTCAGAAGGAAATACGCTTTTCTTATGAGTCAGTTGAGTTGTTACATGCATGACTTCAGTTAGAACTCAATCAGTTGAGTTTGGTGGAGTTGATTGTGGAGTTGATGGAGTTCTGTTCAGTTTAGCTTTGTTAAACTGGTTGTATTTAGTCTAACTGGCAAATAGACTAGAGATGAGTTGGGTGAATTAGTTATAATTAATTCACAAGTTATTAACTCATAATACAACTAATGAATACATCAGTTAACTCAGTTGCATGTCAGTGCATGTTCAGTTCAACAGGGATAGGTGGTAGAGAATCAGATTGCTATCAGTTGTGACTATAGTTGTGCACCAGATCTTGCACAATCAAGGATTGAGTATGCCAATGAGTTTTCTCACGTATTTTCCACATTTTAGCTTGTGCTCACGTGATTTAGCTGAGTGACTATTTTTTGCCTTGGAATTCTCATCAGTTCTTGAGCAGGTATTGAGCAGTGGAGGCAGGCAAGCAGTGGAAGAGATTTGGAGATCAGATCTGAGCTGTATTGTGTGTAACAGAGGTGGAGATACTTGTGAGAAGTATTATGCTGTGTAATGTTACATGACTCAATCATTAATATACAGATAGTTGGGGTTTTTAGCGAGATGCTTTCCCCGGGATACATACTGTGTTAATGTGTGAATGCTCTTGATGTTTTATTGTTATTGATGCTGCTATATTGATGATCAACGTAGAGGAGCTTATGTATTGTGTATGTTTTCCGCAATAGTACATGATCAGGATAATCTCCATTGAATATGTGTTAAATTATTCAAAATTTCTACAAGTGTTGGTGATGGTAGCTTGTGTTTCTAATTTTCTAGGTCAATTGTAGTTGGTTCGAGGTGTCTGGGTTTCCTTTTTTATTCATATGTTTCAGGGGTCTAGGCCTCATTATAATTTTTTAGTGTCAAGCTTGGGTCATAAAGAGTTTCCAAGGTTTTTCCTTCTTTGGGTCATGAAATTGAATTGTTGCGAGCTTGATAATGTTTTAGGTTTTGATCCAGTGGTGTGGTCATTTTGCGATGACTTAATTGTATTTGGGTCGGGAATTTAGGGTCTTTCCTATCATTCTACATTGCAAGTACATGTTACATTAGTTGTTTTCCTAAGTGTTTATTTGCAACAGTTCTCATGCCTCCAAGATAGAGAATGAGTAGTCAAAGAGGTGGTGGAGTTAACATTGGACACAACATGGTTCTCCCATTTTCCCATGGTTTTGTTGCTATTGCTTTTGACGATATTTCTCTGGAGGTGACAAAGGGGATTGCATTACTCGAAAATAAAGAGGCAGGGAACCATCCTTATTACTTTGACTTCAAATTGGTGGGGGGGATACAAAATGGATCCAATATCTTGGTAGATTCGGGAAAAGGGGGTTCCTTTTCATGATTTATTTGGTATTAAATCAACAAATAATGACTCATCAATGTCTCATATTCAAGGACAAGCAAGTGAAAAAATTTAATGTTTTCTCTTAGAGGAAATTAAACGCATGCTTTGCAACCATATGTTATATTTTGATAATGTCGACATTCGTTTGGCATGGGCAGAAATTTTCTTTATGAGTGATGAAGCTTCTAGTGATTTCGCTAATCCTTCAACTGATAACTTTCTGACACCAGTTATGATTTCTTCATATCATAACTAGAATGGTTCTCTGAGGATATTTTGTCTCCCATTCTTGCAAGTGGTCCTATGGCCTAGTTAATTCTAGGTAGCCTTCTAGTTTATTATTTCATTGTCTCCTTTTTCAGGCATTCTCGGTAGTGGGGAATCAATGGTTTTTGATATACTGGTGTTTTTTGCTTAATTTTTGGATGAAATTACTTTACTTACTTTTGAAGCACCCACAACTCATATGGAGGAGAATTTTAAAACAACATCCGATTGTATTTGGCCTCAATTTGGTGGGCGTAGCTATAAATATGCGTCATAGCACTATCTCTCGAATGAAAATTCACAATGCTTATTTCTTTGTAGGCAATTGATTTGTGTATTTTCCTTGTATTTCTCTAAGTCTATTGTATTAAGCATTCTTATGGAACGATGTCTTTGCTTTATTTTGGTGCTAAACATTGTTGGTTTTCAGTGCAGATGGGGATACAATCTAAAGTTAACACTAGTTTTTAGAAATCTCTAGGTCTTTTTATTCTCGGTGGAATATGTATTCCCTAGTGCACAAATATGGGATGACTTTAGTTTGTTTGAACTCCTAGCTTTTTGGTCCAATGCTTTAAGGTTATTGTAATAGTCTATTGTGTTTTCTGATATCTTCTCTTTAATTGATAAGGAAGATCATATCGATATGACCATGGCTATGATCATCATATAATACTCAATTTTTTGATAACTAATACAAATTACTTATATTTACAAAAAAAAAAAACATTCTTTAATATTTTAAGACAGGTTTTCCATTTGCCAACAACATATATTGCTTTGTGGATAACCTTTTGGGTATCTAGATGTTTATTTAAAGATGCAATAATTATATAGAAAAGTTTTCCAATGTCTAATGAAACACCATGAGGTCATTGAGGAAGGTCATGGAATGACGTTTGAGGTTTACATTTTTACAATATTATTTATGGTAGTCTAACATTTTTCTATTACATAATTTAGGAGAAAAAAATTGCACCTCGAAACATTTAGTCCCTCTTGTGGTTCTCTCTCTCTCACACACAAATATATAGGTTCTCTCTCTCCCTCACACACACACATGCATATATTATGTGTAATTTCTCATTTTTTAAATTATATTTTTGAATGTGGAAATGGATACAATATCTTGAAAACTTGTAGTCCACAACTTAAAATTTGCAATTTTAACAAAATTTTGCTAGATTTTAGACTAAATTTATTTTTAAATATAATTGAAAAATAACAAAATGTAAAATAGTTAGACAACTTGAAATGACATATATTTTATTTCTTTACATAGAAATATTTTATTTGTGGCTATATAGTGAAAATGAAACAATTTGTACCGGGATGCGGGTGCATTAAAAGTTTATTAATGACAGTTCAAAGTCATGGAGGCAGCTGGTACAGCAGTCAATGACAGTTCAAAGTCATGGAGGCAGCTGGTACAGTAAGTGGCAGAAAATTGATTGTGCAGAGGGCTCGAGAAATTTCACAAGGTTCGGTTTTAATGGCGGCCTCGGCTCTCCTTGTTAATATATACCCCTGGCCTCCTTGTTAATATAAATTATTAATCACTTTAGTATCCGCTACCGCTATTTGTCTCCTAACTGCCCACCAGTATTAAATTTGGCAGTTTTATATTTTTCCAAAGATATTTATTCACTAATACGCTTAACGTCGCCGGAGTATTGAGCCATAAACTTGAATGCGACCATCCCTTCTCCAAACGCTCACAATTATTAAAATTCATTTAAACTTAATCTTAACTGGTTTCTATGTGTCTACGTAGTAAATTTTATTTATAAGCGTATTTAAAACAACCATTTGTAAGTTTATACAAATTGGTTATTAACGTGCCATAATTTGTTTATATAAGTTGTAGGATTCATTAAACTTATTAGTTTTTAATGCTATTAAATTTGGTAAATTTATCTATTTATTTAAATTTATTTAAATTTTGAAGTTACTAAGTTTTTTAAGAATTATTTTTGTTTTTCACTTTATAAGAGATTTGCACTTAAAATATTTGATATTTCTATGCATTAGATAAATTAGGAATTAATAAGTGTGTATGATGAAAAAAAGGAAATTAGAGGAGAAGATATGGTGCACAAATGACTCACAAATCAATTCATATATTATTGATCAAAACCAAATTACAACTTAGATAAATAGTGCTTATCAAATCCAACAGACTCTAAGATAGGAGAACATTGTTGAGAAAATCTCTCAATAGATTCCAACAACCAACAAATTAATCCTACCTATATACTACTGTAAGTGTTATTTCAAGTTACCCCCTATCAAGTTTACAATAGAGGTGGAAGAGGATGGTAGCCTGCCCTTTCTTGACATCCTAATCAAGAGAAACCATGATGGCTCCATATCTCACCAGGTCTATCGTAAGAAAACTACATAGAACATTACCTTCATGCCAACTCTCACCATCATCTTGCTCAGAAACTTGGGGTTCTCAACACTTTAGCAACCAGGGTTGTTGGCATTTCATGACATCCTAATCAAGAGAAACCATGATGGCTCCATATCTCACCAGGTCTATCGTAAGAAAACTACATAGAACATTACCTTCATGCCAACTCTCACCATCATCTTGCTCAGAAACTTGGGGTTCTCAACACTTTAGCAACCAGGGTTGTTGGCATTTCAGATCACTACCATTTCAAACGAGAGAAGAACCATCTCATGGATGTTTTTGAAAATAATGAATATAGTAGACATCGAGGAATGAACACTTTCCAGAAGGTAGAGAATCCTAACAAAAGACAATGAAGGGATGATTACGGTGGTAAGGTCCACCTCCCCTACATATTGGACACAACTGATAAAATTGCTTATATATTAAATAAGAACAATATGAAACCACCTTCAAGCCTATGAACACCATTAGTGCTGGGTTGTGTTATATTCTTTGCGCAACTAGCCCCCATAGCTAAATTGTGATGTTAGAGAGGGGTGGTTTTGTGCGTGGTTTTGTGCATGGCTTTCGCACATGGTTTTGGGCGCGATGGTTTTCGGTCCATGGTATTGGATGTTTCGACATGTATATATATGTATTGTAACATTGAAAGGAACCTAATGAAAAATTAATCTAGTAGTCCTGATTTTGGGATCCAGGGGAAAATCGTTGTGTATATGTGTTATTATCTCGCTATTCTTTATTTTTTGTTTTTAGAATTCGTATGCAGGTAATTTTTGTACGGGGTTAAAACCTACAATTAACAGATGGCTAAGATCAGTAAAAGATCCTATTGATCCAAAATGCCACAAAGGGGTTTATTCGGTTCCTTGTTCTTGTGGAAAAACCTACATTGGTGAGACTCGTTGATCAATATTAACTAGGATTCAAGAACATGCCATTGACCTTAAGCACAGTTGTTCCAAAACCTCAGCTTTGGCCGAGCACTCTAGTAAAACCAATCATCATATTTGTATTGAAAACTCATGTGTTGTGGCCAAGATTGATCATTATCACCATAGGAAATTTAGTGAAGTTGTCGAAATATAAAAACACCCTAACAACCTTAACTATGATGATGGTTGGAAAATAAGTGATAATTGGATTGTCATTCTAACTTGTGATTCCACCTTCTCCTAGTTACTTCCTACACTCATATCGATAAATCTGGCCCTTCAAGGTCTTCCTTAGAGTGTACCATCCCTAAGATTTATTAAAATATTTTAATAATAAAAGATAAATAAATTTTATAATTTCAATTTAATTTTATCAATTTTAAGTTTAACTAATCCTTGTAGTTTGAATTTAATCCCAATCATTATATTCAATTTTAATCTTAAACTTTATAAATTAACTAATAATAATTAATAATGAATTTATTAAAGTTTATCGCATTAATACTTTGATTAATTATTGACAAAATTTAGATAGTAATTATTATTTTAAAAAATTATTTAAAAGATAATTTAATTTTTTTAATTATATAAATAAATAATAAATTTAGTTTGTAATCATTAATTAATATTAGGTATTAATTATCGATCATTTATTTACACCTAAAAACAATTTAAGCAACCTATTAAATACAAATGTCAACCAATAAAAAATTATTTATTAATAATTAATTTTCTGTTATTCCATCTTTTCACCCACTGCTAAAAAAGATTGAAGCCCATAATAGTAAGACCAATCGTTGTTATTTTTCATCAACCTCTCTACTCTATTATTGTTTTGTATCTCCATATTTCCCTGTCATTTATTAGAGTGAGACTTCTAACAAATGAACTTCATATTGACGTCACAAATCTCTATATGCTTTAATAAATCCAAGATTGCATACATTAAAAATACAAGAGTGTGATTGAAACCTTTAATATCACTCTTGTTGTCAACATTCTCAAGAACATGGATGTTGTTCGTATCAAGAGCAGAGTCGAGAGATCTAAAGAATAATCCTTTGTTGTAGAAAATGCATGTGCCTCTTGAATGTTCAATGCAAGATCTACAAGAAGGAAAGTTAATTGGCTAAGAAATTTAGGCTTGCCCTCTAATGAAAATGTAATTTCATGCATGGGCCTTGCAAAAATGCGATTTCCCTTTGTTTCAATAACATCACCACCAAAAGATTGCATGTTATATGTATGTTCCTCCTTCGAAGATTCTGATGGAGACAAATTAGGAGACCTTCCTCTAGTGACAACCCAAACATTAGAAGTATGTCTTTGCTAAATCTTCCGCAAATTGCAATAACATTATAGTAGTGAAAACATCATCCCTCACAAGATTTACATCCAATGCATACCTGGGAGGAAGACGATTGAAGAATCTTGTCTTCGAACCATGGTGCGTGAACAACTTCATTGTTGGACTTTGATTGGCTCCTGCCTTGAGATCCTGGTGCTCCACCTCCATTGCGTAACTTCGATCGAATTAGATACTCAATGTGGCGTTGCACAATTGTGACAGAGGAAACCATGACCTTGGATCTCCTTGATCCCTTAAAACCCTGGAGGTTGCGTGTCCAATAGCGGTATCATGTGCAGATACATCATTTCAAATCGTGTGGACCCCTGCATGACATATGCAACAATACAATTTAGACAACTCCTTGCATAAATTGAGACCACATGCATCGCTCCTCATATAGATTTTCTCCCTACTCAAATCCACCTTCATCTCGTCCCGCATGCATCATGGATCTTGACTACCTCCCTTAAAGTATTGTACTCGTTATCACCTCCACAATGTCTGCCATCTCCATTGAGAAAGGAAAATATCATCATTGTGCACACTAGGCTTTACATTGCTTACTCTCACGTTATCTTTTGCACATGCCAGTGGATAGGTGAGCCGAGACTATAAGAAAACGCTGACGCAAAGACACATCAACATCAACCGATGGAAAAACATTATAGTAGTGAAAACATCATCCCTCACAAGATTTACATCCAATGCATACCTGGGAGGAAGACGATTGAAGAATCTTGTCTTCGAACCATGGTGCGTGAACAACTTCATTGTTGGACTTTGATTGGCTCCTGCCTTGAGATCCTGGTGCTCCACCTCCATTGCGTAACTCCGATCGAATTAGATACTCAATGTGGCGTTGCACAATTGTGACAGAGGAAACCATGACCTTGGATCTCCTTGATCCCTTAAAACCCTGGAGGTTGCGTGTCCAGCAGCGGTATCATGTGCAGATACATCATTTCGAATCGTGTGGACCCCTGCATGACATATGCAACAATACAATTTAGACAACTCCTTGCATAAATTGAGCCCACATGCATCGCTCCTCATATAGATTTTCTCCCTACTCAAATCCACCTTCATCTCGTCCCTCATGCATCATGGATCTTGACTACCTCCTTTAAAGTATTGTACTCGTTATCACCTCCACGATGTCTGCCATCTCCATTGAGAAAGGAAAATATCATCATTGTACACACTAGGCTTTACATTGCTTACTCTCACGCAAGGTTGGAATTTCAAAAAAAAACTAGGCCGTCAAATTTTTTTTTCCACAGAGTTTCTAACTTGTTTTTATAATTTCAAAGCAGATTTTTGACGGTTTTATAATTTGTTAACCTGTATTTGAAGAGCAAATCACCCATGACGGGCAACTTGCTCGTCAAATTCCAACCCTGCTCTCACGTTAGCTTTTGCACATGCCAGGGGATAGGTAAGCCGAGACTATAAGAAAACGCTGACGCAAAGACACATCAACATCAACCGATGGAAAAACATGAAAAATTCATTTCTATGCAACATAGAAACATAGAAATCTCACACTCTTATGCTCATTTACTTATTTACATAAGAGGATCAGCGATCATGGCCCTCGCGAGAGGGAGTTAAGTCAAAGTTGTCTCTGATATCAAAAAGGAAATTGGAGTAAAAAATAGTGTATAAATTACTCACAAATCAATTTTCCATATGTTATTGATTAAAACTAAAATATATTTTAGATATATAGAAAGTAAGAGATATTTGGGGTCTTTTAATATGTTATTTCTATGATTGAAACTCTTAGATCTTCACATTATTGTTGACTTAACAAATTAAGAAAGTTCATATATATATTCGAAAAACCATGGGAAATCACAAATAATAAATTGACTATTTTACATCAAATATATATATATATTTGTGGAAAAATCATGAGAAACCACAAATAATAAATTGATAATTTACATCAATTTTATTTTACCTATTAATTTTTTTAATGTAATTTGACTAAATCAAAATATTTACAGATTAAAATAGAAAAAAACATTATAACATAACTTCTAACTTCTATAATGGACTAAAAAGAATCCTTCCCACTGATATTTAATTTTTCCAAACTTAAATTTTAATTTTTACAAGTGACAGTGAATTCTCGCAACCAGAATTTAATTTGATTGTGAAAAAAGGAAGAAATATGATATTTAATTTTTCCAAGTGACATGGTGAATTCTCCCAACCTGAGTTTAATTTGATTGTGGAAAAAATGGAATTTTTCCAACTTAAATTTTAATTTTTGCAAGTGACAGTGAATTCTCGCAACCGGAATTTAATTTGATTGCGGAAAAAATAGAATTTTCCCGACTTAAATTTAACTTCTGCACGTGTAATATAAATATTCACAATATTTACCATATAAGTATAAACTATACAAATTTATACAAATTTCTACTTGGGAAATTTGTTTTTATTAATCCATATAATAAAAGTGGAGTGATTTGTACAGAATTTAGTTTTATTAAGGTACATAGTAAACATGTGGGAGTTGATTACAAATAAAATTAAAACTAAATCAGGACTCAAAATGAAAGGAAAAACCGTTTAAAAAGAACCGAAAAAAACAAACCGGTGGTTTGATTAACGCTTTCATGTGACCTGGATCTCATTTTCAGAGTACAATTGTTACATTTTTTATTCTAATCACATTTTAAAACACAGCCACAGATAACGTTAGAGTGTTGAGACTACGATCTTCAGATGAGATGTCCTTTTCATATATCGATCTTGCTTTGAGACGGGGCACCTAGCTAAAAACTGTGCAAAAGTCTCATAGAATTCTGCCAGAAGAAATCATCACAGATTTACATGGTGGGAAGGAGCACAAAAAAAACACTACAATGTCATCAAAGAAGAATTCTCGAGAAAACTTTCAATCACATGAAATCGGGCAAGAAAGAAACAGCTCTCAAAACAAGCAGGGGGAAGCTCCGCCCAACAACAAAAGATTGAACTCGACGACCCCTCAAGCATTAACAATTATGAGGATTCGAATACCACACAAAATAAATCTTCACTTAAGAGCAAAGCAGAGCTCCTAGACCAAACTTCTTCTCCGACTATCTTCAAAAGGCCCAGCGCAATAGATCGTGAAGCTAAGATACCAATGTCCCAAGAGCCAGAAGAGATGAAGGAGATGCAAGATAAAAAAAGTTGGAAGACCGTCGAGAAGAAAAGAAAGCTACAGCACCACTCTTGCCAAAAAAGACGAGAGCCAAATAATTAGAAGCTAAGAAAATTATAGGTCCCATAGTGTTGGTGTACATGCACTTAGACTAGCTGTGTTGGTGTACATGCACCTAGATTAGCTACTGTTAACTTATTGCATGCATGTGGCACATGTACACATTAACATAAGATAAAGCACACTTAGCTTTAGTTAGCTTTAGTTATTGCATGTACAACTAAGCTTAACTTAGTTTCTTTTATGTATTTATTCTAAACCAATATTGTAGAATCAATGAATTTCATTCTTTTCTCAATTCTTGCTCGCTTCCTTCCTTCTCTTGCAAGCTTGTTTATTGTTTTGCAGATCTAGATATGTGGATCTCAAAAATCTTACATGGTATCAGAGCACAGAGATTTGTAATCAATGCACAAGCAATTTTATTTGCAGGTTCAGAAGATTGAAGAAACAACAAAGAATGGAGTCTCAATTGGAGTTTCCAAAATCGGCAATTCTCACTCCATATAATTATTTCGAATGGAAGCCAAAGGTTCAACTTCATCTCAGAGGCTTATTTCGAATAACCATGGAAACGGAAGTTGAACCAACATCGGCAATAGAGAAATCAAGATATTTGAATCGCATGGACGAGGCCTTCAGCATCCTATGTTTATCTATTTCTCCGGAACTGCTATTTCATGTTGAATCATGTTCAACTCCAAATGAAGTATGGAAAATTTTGGAAGGATTGTTTGGAAAACAGGATGAAATATGGAAATCTTTTCTCTTTTCTCTTGGTCACAATAAAGTTGATTCTACGCATGCAGATGAAGATAGGAGTGTAAAGTTTGACGAAGATATTTCGCATGCACCAGTAGATGAACTTGTTACCAAGTGTCCATCACCACTCATTGATGAGTATGCAGATGAAACTTCAGACCAGCATTCTGATGACAATGAGTCTCTTCCTGTGACTCCTGTTAGACCACCAGTTGTTGAACATCGAGATCATACTTTTGCACGTAGTTCGGAAGATTCTCGACCACCTTCAACACAAAAATGGCGCAGCATGAGTGATATTCTTGATGATCCTGCCTCTATCCCTCTGTTTGTGGAAGATCCGCAAGAACTCTTAGCTATGGATCCATCCATGCCCATGCATGCTTATATGATGCATGGATCTGATCCACAAACTTATGCAGAAGCAAACACAAAAGTGATGGAAGCTGATTCAGCGAGAGCAGACACTGAGGAAACAGGGAGCTTGACTGACGACCAAGACTCGAACTCGTCACCTGCAACTGGTGGTAAGTCAGTTTCTTCTTATGCTTCTTCTTCGTTAGCCGATCAGGCAGAGCTAAAATCAGAAAGGGAAGGCGGAGAAGCCCCAGTGACAAGGAAGGAGTTCCACTTTGATATTGCCACTAGAATGTCGGAAGATGTCGAAAGAGCGCCCGTGATCCTGAAGGAGTGGGCAACAAATGTTAGGAAGTTGCTAGCTAATAATATTTCCCCGACAGAATTAGCTACGCCTCCACGCGTGGCAACAACTCTGACAAATACGAATCCGGAGGCATACACTCCCCGGTTTCTGTCCCTGGGGCCATACCACTATTCGAAGCTGAAGAAAGGCAATGTATCTTCTGCCAGGATATCCACATCGGAGCGATACAAAGTCGTATACACCACTACTGCAATGCGGCAGATAGTGGCCAATCCTGAGAAGAGTTTCGAGTGCATAATTGTAAAAATCGAAGGGACGCTGCTAGAGATTGAGCAATTCTATGACACCAAAATAGAAGACATAAATAACTTCTCTCTGATGATGGCGGTGGATACATCCCTTCTGTTATGTTTCTTATTCAGCTCGTTTGGATGGGCCATTTATCCTTCTCCCAGTACTACTGATTCAGAGAATGACCACGTGATCCATTCAAGTTTTATCAATTTAAGTATAATAACGTGCGACGTCCTCAAGCTGGAGAATCAACTCCCACTCTGCATTCTGAAAGCAGTTTTTGAAGAGGAGCAAAATTTACTGGGTTGCATGCATGCAGCAGTTTCGACATTCGTGCAGATGCAAGATAAATGTTGGGTGGACGACGTGCCACAGTGGAGTCTATTACAGAAGACGAAACAGTTTTTCGCAATGTTTATTGAATCACTTTCTGCTATTTTCTTCATCAAGAACCGACATCATGATTTTCTCAGCGCATACAATGCGGAGCGGTTGGGCAAAGCCGACATTAACTTCAAATCCTTCTCTGACCCGAAGGAACACATCCGATTCGACAAATATTTCGAGACCCTATACCTTCCGCGGATCACTGTATCATCCAATATCTACACAGAAGTATTCTTGAGGAACATGATTGCCTTAGAGTTCAACGATCTTGAACGCTGCAAACCAGTGACACAATACGTTGGGCTCATGGACTGGCTCATCGACACACCCACTAACGTCAGGCTTCTCAGGGAATCTGATATTATTCATCGCCCCAACCTCATGTTGACGGACGAGGATGTGGCCAAGATGTGGAATGGTATGTGTCAGCCCTTCTTTACAGGTCACCTGGAGCTTCCTGAGGAGCTCAAACTAACACTCAAGGAAGTGCTCGTCCAGAAGTATTTCAAGAGCAAAAGTTTCGATTCGGGGTGAAGGACACGACTGCCTAGCAGTTGTCTTTTCTCTACTTTTGCATTATATTTTGAGGGGGGGTTTTCTTCCCATTGGGTTTTCCCTCTTTCCTCCTTTTTTTATGCATTGTATATGGGTACCTAAATGGTCGTGTTTCCGGGACTCATTCATTTTGCATCACACTCACCTAAGTTATGCTTAAGGCGGGGTGTTGGTGTACATGCACTTAGACTAGCTGTGTTGGTGTACATTCACTTAGACTAGCTGTGTTGGTGTACATGCACCTAGATTAGCTCCAGTTAACTTATTGCTTGCATGTGGCACATGTACACATTAACATAAGATAAAGCATACTTAGCTTTAATTAGATTTAGTTATTACATGTACAACTAAGCTTAACTTAGTTGCTTTTATGTATTTATTCTAAACCAATATTGTAGAATCAATGAATTTTATTCATTTCTCAATTCTTGCTCGCTTCCTTCCTTCTCTTGCAAGCTTGTTTATTGTTTTGTAGATCTAGATCTATGGATTTCAAAAATTTTACACATAGACCAATTTGGTCTCAGTGGATAGTTAACCACCACCATCATCATCATCACTTTTATTAATGCTTTCTTGTGGAGCTCCATCTGAAACTCATAGTTCCGATCGAATTTTACTCATAGTTCCAATCAATTTTTTTTTTAATGCACTACATATTTTTTAATTACATTTCAAAATGCAGTCCACACATGACGTTGACGTTAGAATGCTGACATAGATTACGCTGACATCATTATTATGATTCGTGGAAGCTCCTGTAATTCATGTTTCTTAAGACTTCGCATCATTTTATTTTTAAGTAGTTAAACACGTAATGTTTATATACATTTCCACTTTGTCCTTGCATTATTGTAAAACTGAAAGTGAAAGGATCCTCTATCTCGTCCGGGTGTTTGTTTAACATATATTGTGACCATCTAGTGCTCCACTTTTACAGTCGATACTGTTAAGAACATTTTCAGGTGGTAAATAACCATTGAGAATTTCACAAAATGTTACTAACTAGTTTTCAAAGCTAGGAAGTGTTTTTATACAATGTTTTACGTAAGTTTTAGGAATTTTTGTTTGTTTGTTTTTGGGAATTTAAGAGGAAGTGAAAAAACAAACTTAAAACCTAATCACCTAAGGTTTTTTTTTAATCAATGGGAGCTCCTCTCATATTAAGATGTTACTTTGAGATATTACGTCAAAAATTGATTACATAGAGAATAGATAAAGCTATCTATTTGGTTTAATTTAACATCTTGTTTGGTATGGTCTAACTAGTTGTTGCAATATACTATTTGTGCATTAAATATACTATCAAAATTATTGACTCAGTAAACTACCTAACATTTGGAAGATGTAGTCAACAATTACATTCAAGACCCTCCCTAAATTTTGGCATCAGCTTCATTAACAATTCCTAAGTTATGTCTTTGAAATTCAGAACTTGTTTTGCCAATGGATTTGTAAAGATGCCTTGCAATTGATTTTTGTAATTGCAAAAACTTCACCATCATGGACTAACTCTCACATGAAGTAAAAACATTTGTCAATGTCTTTACTTTTGTGGCGAAACACATGATTTCTAGAAAGTACAATAACTAAATTATAGGAGTTAGTTCCTTCATCTCTGAAGACTCAAGACCACCTATCAATCTTCTTAACCAAACTTCTTGGCATGCTACTCCCACTTCTACTATATACTCTACTTTTGTTGATGAAATGGAGATAACGTGAAGCTTCTAGAATGCCTATAAAATCAATCTTGTACCTAGATGAAATGCATATCCTAATGTAGCCATTCTTTCATCAACATTTCCTACAAAATCACTATATGTGTAACCAACAAGATGGTTATCTTTTGAATTAGTGTACAAAATTACATGTTGTATTCCTCCTGGAATATACCTTAAAATCATTTTTCCTTCTTTCAAATGAGTTTCTTTTGGTGACTCCCTAAACATGGATATAAGGATAACTCAATACATTATGTTAGGCTTTGTTGCTATGAGATACATTACGCTACCTGCTTGTTGCTTGTACAAAATAGATTTGACTATTGGACTATTGTCAACTTTTCTTAGTTTGGTTCATTGGGAAATTGGTGTGTTTACTGGTTTATATTCACACATTCTAAACCTTATCAAAGGGTCTCTTTCATACATTCTTTAAAACGTCAAAATTACATTTTCAAATTGTTCACCTTTTATTCGCATAAAATATTTCTTGTGACCAAGATTGGTCATCTCAAATTCCTTCTCCTTATCCTGTTGATGGTGCTAGAGCTGCCAACATTTAGGGGATCTCCCTGGTATGAAGTCCCAGCTAGACCTCACACTGTTTGGCGTAGGAGTTCCATTCGATACAATGGCCTAGTTCCCATTATCTTCAAGATATGCCTTAGTTCTTCCTTCTCAGCACATGAGAGTGGTCTGCTTTATCTTCAAATAACGAGGCTTGCAAGCATCCTAAGTGATACTGTTACTTGTCTCAAGGTTATTTCACTGCAGAGGGAGAGTGCGGAAGTGAGTCTCTAGTAGAAAGGGAAGAGTCCCAACTCTGTCAGAGACATGCAACACAATAGGACATTCACAGCATCTGGCAGAGTAGACCACACAGATGCGGCAGTGATGAATACACAGCAAGGGATAGCATGTACACCACTCAAAAGAGTAGTCTGTGCAAGTGCAACGGTCATTATAAGAAGATTATGGGAAAGGTTTTTTCTGATGTCTGATGGGGCAGCCCACGTGTGCAAGACAATGTTAACAACTTATACAACACATTTTCATAAATATATGTATTAGAGCAACCGAAATAGTGGTATACCATACATCACTAACCCCATAACAGGGGCATTGGAGTGATTGCTCGCTCCTCAATGAAAAGTTTACAAGTTGTCAAGATTATGTGGGAGGAGCCAAGGTGAAAAGTCTTTTGCATGTACAAGCATAAAATTAGCCCTTGTGATTGTTTGACTTCCCTCATTATTGTTTGACTTTCATGACTTTTAGATTACATGACTCTTCAGATTACATTTGGGTCTCTTGGACTTCCACATTACATTACATTGATTTACAACAGTGTGGCCCACAGTAGTGATGTGGCTGATATGACTCATGACACAACTTGACACGAAAGTGCTACTATGTTCATGATGTTGGTGGTGTCCATGTCGAGCTGCATCACTACTCAATGATGGATCTCATATTAGTGTATCATAGCTTCACCTCCTCATGGCAAGGTGTGCAAAGTCTTCAATGGTCTTGGTGTACTTGATGTTGCATGTGCATGTCGTTCCTTCCCTTGTGCTTTGACATGCTTCACATGTTCATCTATTCATGAAAACATCTCCTCGCATGTCCGTTTGTTTGCGAAAAAATCTCCTCGCATGCATCATCCACTAGCAAAAAAATCCCCTTGCATTCATCATCCATTCATAAGAAAATATCCTCGCATGCATCATTCATTCGTGAGAAAATCTCCTCACATGCATTGTTCGTTCATCCATTTGAAAACAAATTTTTGGGTGTGCAGCATGATTATCATCCTAATTTAGAGGTCTTTGTTTCAACTGGATGTATACCCCAGGAAAATTGTACACCCCTCCATGCGGGGGGGTGTGGGGGGGTGGGACTTGTATCCATGCGGGGGATGTAAAATTGCCTTGTAAAAGTATAGTAATTTCTAGTCAATCTGGGTTGTTCATTAGGCGAATGATCTGACAGTAGAATTTATCTTTAGTTTAAGGTTTTTTGCCCTAGAAGATAACCCCTCTCTTTGTATGAGGGCATTGTATGGAGGTTGGGGAATATATGTGTGTATTCTCAGAGTGAGAAACATAGAGGTGAGAGTGTGAGAGAAAATAGAGGATATTATAGCGGATCTGCTGTAGGTTGTGTCTCTTCATTTTGCTCGATAATAGAAAGGAAGGACTGGCTATGCAGGGCGGATGTAGCTCAAACTGGGTGAACCACGTATATCTGTGTCTCCCTAGTTTTATGTGTTTGTGTTTTTCCGCATATTATATCTATTGCATTTCTCTATCATATATAATTTTTTTCTAACACAAATCTCCTTGCATGTTCTCTCCTTGTTCATCCCATCCGTCGTTGTGTCCTATCTTATCCATGTACCTATATCTGTAATGAATCATGACGAGACGACACCAAATCCATAAACCTCCTAGTCTACCATGAGGCATTGACATTCGCTTTCGGATGCTGAGAGAGAGGATGAGGGTATGAAACTGCACAAGGTATATTTCAAGCTGCGATGTGGGCTTTGGGCATTGCCATGAAAATAACGCAAGAGTCAATGGGAGACTGAGATGGACAATCCATATCAGTAGTGAATGTCCGAGGGATCTGGCTCGACTAGCAGGAATATCTGCATAATTTTTTGGAGGAAGTATTGTAGGCAACAGAGGGGCTTGGCTGCAGAAACTACGCAATTCCTCCGGGAAGTTGGCAGCGAGCTAGAGGAGGCTTTCTGGGAAAAAAACACAATTTTTCCAAGGGTCTTGCACTGGGTTGTAGGAGTTCCATTAGTGAAAACTACGCAAATGTTGGGAACTTGGTCTGCTCGACATCCCATTACAGTTTTTGAGTTGAGTAGGATGCTAGACATCCCATCATAGTTTTTGAGCTCAGCGGGATGTCAAGCAGCTCAATGATTGCTCATGAAAACTGCACAATTTTCCGGGTGAGAAACAGGCTAGTTGTCTGGGTAACTGGCTGAAAACTGCACAATTGTTTAAGGTAGATAGGGATGGATACAAGGTGTCTATCCGGCATGTCAGCACAATTTCTTTAGTCAGTGGAAGGGGAAAGGTCTACAAATTTTGCACAACTTTTTTGGGGAGTGAGTCTCGGGGTCAGTGCCTAATTAAACTCTCTGGTTGACCAACTGGAGGGTTAGTTGATTCGCTTCCGGGCAGCGTAGATTGAGATGGTTTGTTGGTAAAATTTTGCATTGTTCTAGGTGATAGTTGGTTCTATCGATTCCAAGATTGCACAGTGCAGGATGCCTCGGAGACAACCTCAAGCTCTGTGAAATTTTGGGCAACAATACATGTTCACTGAGTGCTGACACTACGCAATGCAACTCAGTGAGGGTCCGGCTATTGGAGGGTCATTTGGTCATTAGAAGTTCATCAAAATGACTAACTGTGTGAGTGAGTGAACTTGTGCATACATGATCTTGCGAAAACACACTCAACATGACTCAACAACAAGATGTCTCAAACCATGAAGACAAAATATACTCAGTGTGACTGACTGACGGTTCGAGTGACAAGCACGACACTTGTGATATATCATTGAACAACTCCGATGACGCTTGCACTACAATGCATACAACTTTGTCTATGCGTGCAAATTATGGATTTTTTCATAGCAAATACAACTTGTACACACGAAGTAGGACCTTGTGCATGACCAAAACATGGTTGTAAGCCTGACATTGTGACCAACATGCAAAAGAATGTTTGTTGAATGGTCAACTGAGAAGGGTTCAAAGACTTAACACAAGATCATGGGGTGATCTCGAGTGCTTGAAAAAATCAAGTAAAAATGCAAGAAATTGGATGCAGGTCAAAATTTTAGAGGGTGTTGCAATAGTTAAACCACTTGGCAACGCACAAGTTGAACTCCAGCTTCTCTGTTTTGATCAATTGAAAAAACAGGGCGTTGGTCTTTCAGGGAGTGTTGAATCATTGTGCAGGTTACTTTGGCCTCCCCATTTACCCCATGGACATAAATGGTTCACCTTTCGCTAACTCATTCAAGAAAAACAACAAATTTCATCTTGATCACAATGTTTCAAAATTGGGAAGAGTAGTTTGGCTCGCGAGTTAAAAATTTTCAGAGTAGAAGTTTTCATCTTTGTTGTTGTTCCATTTCTAGCAGGCTTGGACAGTACCTTGATAGAGTCACACTAGAACACATGCATTTCTCCACTGCCAGTGAGCCTGGTCAATACCCCAGTGGAGTTGCATGCTTCACCTCTCTGTGTAGGAAGCCTTTATCTTCTTTCGTCTTTGTATTTTTTTTTTTAAAGAGGACTGTGCATAGGAACTTATTTATTTTTGGCGCGGAAGAGAGATATCAACTTATTGAGAGAAGAAGAGGTTGTTCCTTCAAAGAAGCATGTAAGACCTCCAACATAGTTTTGCTCATTTAGGTTTTCCCTTCTCCATTTCTACTAGTTGGATGAGCTTGAACACACAGAGCAGAAGGATGAGTACAAGCATGGGGTTTCCCAGTTTGGACATAGGTTCATGGTTGGACCCAATATTTCCTTGCAGGCGGCTCATATCTTCCATCAAGACTTCATCAGTCGAATTTTGTAACCAAGCATAGAGAAGATGGACATAGGACTAGCCAAGTGTTGTAGTTTCACAAGAATCTTTGGATCTGAGCCACATACTCTTTCAAAATCCAGAACTCAATAGAGTGTAGCACTTATTTACAAAACTAAAAATATCATGATAATAATCAAACAAAACAAAATGAAACAAAAATAGTAAGCAAAGCAATCAAAACAATAAGAAATTAAAGTGAGCAAGAAAACAAGCCAAACCAAGTCAGCAAGCAAACCAGAAAACAAGGGCACACAGGAAAACAAACATTGCTCCCACACCCACGCTAACAATGCATGGGCCTACTTAAGTGAAGAGATATTTCCCATGCATCCACTAACACATTGGCTAGCCCATGTTGGTGAAGGCATGGTTCACAAGAAACATAGTCAAGTGAACCAGCAAACATAAAAGATATAACAATGAAGACCAACACACTCTGAGTTTAAACATGTCCACAGAAAAGAAAAGAGTGAAAGTGAAAGAAAAACCCTCTATTGCCTTGCCACGGTGCTGTGACATACTACATATAGATGATAAACATATGCACTCTCTTGACTGTGGCATACAAGAAAACATTAAAAAAAGAGACAACTTACACATTGCAAGTTTGCTTGCTACGAATGATTCCTCCAGTGCACAGGTGATAGGATCATGTGATTATGATGGAGAAAGCAAAATTTGTGTGTTGGATTGACCTTTAGTGCATACAATGAGTGATGAGGAGCCTCTACTGTTCCACAAATTCTTAGATCATAAGTGGAACTAACCTCAGGCCAGTGAGGGCATGACATAACTATCATCTCAGGTTGAAGTGCCTTGATAGCCTGTGGGGTTTCCACTTTGTCAATAGATAAATCACTAGAGACCAATGTCTTAGACATATTAACAACAAGTGAATCAACATCGTAGTCATATGAAGAAGTATGAAGATCACAACAACCATGATCAGAAAATTCAAGATGTTTGTTGGCATCCTCATGATTTGATGAATCATATAGAGGGGTAGATGAGAAGCAAGAATGTCCACCCTCTGTGTTTCCAAAAAAAGTAGATGAAATATCAAGTGGATTTTTAATGAATGATTTGTACTCTCTGTTACCAAATGATGGATGGACATCAGGTGTGTTCTGCAAATGATCGGAAGCAGATGCATTCGTGGATGGATTAACACAAAGATAATCAGGGATAACAAAATCACAAATGATGTCAGGAAAAAGTGGAGGAGGTGCGAGCAGAGGGAAATCATCCTTCACCGTGGGTTCATGCTCAGATGCTAGGTCATACTGATCACGAATGACAACGCAGGTTGGTTGTGAAACATCGGCTCCATCGATGGCTTGATCCTCGTTCACAACAAGTGTAGAGTTTGGAATGAAAGAACACAAGACAGTGCAATCTAGAGGATTAGTAGAACACGAAGGTGGAGGTTGTGGTAATAAGTGTGTATGATAACCTATGCACTTCCCAACCGAATTGTCATAGATTTTGAGAGTAGTGAGGGTGGCAGGATCTGATAGTTGAACAGATGTGTGCGCATGTTCTCCCACATCACTCTGCACTGGTGGAGCTATTTGATGAGGGGAATATGGACAATGACTTTTGACAACGACTATGTCTACTTGTGATTGCGTAACTCCATCACCGAAGTATGTCAAGTGGGGTTCGAACTTCAACTTCATCTTGGGACAAAGTTATCTGGTAAGGCAATATTCAAATATGTCCATGAGATATTGGAATTTCATCTAACTTTTAGGAGATTCAAACATGAATAGATGGAAGTGCTGTGAAAAATCCATAGTCGATTCATGTAGGGCCTTCCATTGTTTAATTTTTTTTTTATCAAGTGCTTCAGGATCAAAATGGTCAAAAACAAATTCAATTAGATCACTGAACTGCTTGAATGAGTGCATGGAGTTATGAGTTAGTATGCTACACCATCGCAATGGGTGGTCGCTAAATGTGTGTGCGAGCAACAAACAAAAATTTGTTCATTAAAATGTTCCACATTCTCCATGAGTGCATAGAAGACATCTAAGTTCTCAGGCTAGACCACTTTGCCTTCACCATCATACATGATTTGTGACAAGTCATCCCATAACTCCCTCTCGATGTGAAGTATATGTTTGTTGGACAGACATTTTGGAGGGTTAACTATAACAAACTCCGTGATAGATGTGTGAGGACTCAACATAGATTGTGAGGACTCAACTTGTCATCTGGCCCTCCTTATAGCTCCAAAATGTTGATGGTGTTGGACCCACCAAAATTCATGGGATCTCCCTTCTATGAAGTCCCAACTATACCTCACACCATTTGGTGTAGCAATCCCACCCGATATGATGTCCTGGTTTCCATTATCTTAAACATATACCTTATCTCTTGCTTATCAGCAAGTGAGGGTGGTCCTCTTTGTCTTTAAACAATGAGGTTCGCGTGCCTGGTGAGTGTTAGTGTTACTTGTGTCAGGGTTCTTTCACCACAGAGGAAGAGGGTGGAACTGAGTCTCCAATGAAAAGGGAAGAGTACCAACTCTATCAGAGGCACACAACACAATAGGACATGCGCAAATTTCGGTGGAGTAGTCCACACATATGCGGTAGTCAAAAACAAACAAGAAGGGACAACACGTACAACACTCAATAGAGTAGTCTACATGAGTGCGAAGGCCGTTATAACAAGTTTATGGAAAAGGTTTTTCCTTCTCTCCAATGAGGCAGCCAACGTGGGAAAGACAACATTAACAACTTATACAACACATTTTCATAAACATATGTATTAGAGAAACCGAAATAGTTCAATTTTTTTAACATAGGTTAAAGCAACATGCATTACAAGTGTTCCAATATCAATGTTACAAAAAGTTACAATACATGTTTGAAAACATGTTGGCCTATTAACAGGCTTCTCAACTACATGAAAGTCCTAAGACACATTGGTACACTATAAATAACTAACCCCATAAGAGGGGCATTAGATGCACTGCTTGCTCCTTAAAGAAAATATTCTAGACTCTCAAGGCTATATGGGAGGAGCCAAGGTGAAAAGTATTTTTCTTGTACAAATGAGGGGTATTTATGGCCAAGGTTAAAACTGGCCCTTGTGATTGTTCAACTTCCCTCATGACTGTTTGAACTTCATGACCTTTTAGATTACATGGCTCTTTAGATTACATGTGAGCCTCATGGACTTCCACGTTACATTACATTGACTTACAATAGTATGGACCACAACCTTGATGTGGCGGACATGACTCATGACACGACAGGACATGACAATGCTGGTGTGTTCACGCTGCTCGTGGTGTCCATGTCGAGCTATAGGGCTGCTAAGTGATGGATGCCCTCTTGGTGTATCATAGCTTGACCTTCAAATTGCAAGGTTTGTTGAGTCTTCGATGGTCTTGGTTTTCTCTTGATGTTTCATGTGCACGTCAATCCTTCACTTGTTCTTTGGCATGCTTCACATGTTCGTCCATTCGCAAAAAAAATTCCTTGCATGTTCATCTATTCGCAAAAAGATATCCTGGCATGCATCGTTCGTTTGCGAAAAAATATCCTTGCATGCATCGTCCATTAGTGAGAAAATCTCCTCGTATGCATCTTCCATTCACGAGAAAATATCCTCTCATGCATCATTTGTTTGTGATAAAATGTCCTCGCATGCAACGTTCGTTCGTGAGAAAATCTCCTAGCATGCACGAAAGAGTGGTCTTCCTTGTCCTCGAATAATGAGGTTCGCATGCCTAGTGAGTGCTAGTGTTACTTGTGTCAAGGTTATTTCACCATAGAGGGAGAGGGTGGAAGTGAGTCTTGAGTCGAAAGGGAAGAGTCCTAACTCTGTCAAAGAAACACAACACAACAGGACATGCATAGCTTTCGACGAAGCAGACCACACAGATGCAGTAGTCACAAACACACAAGAAGGGATAGCATGTACACCAAACTTCCATGTTACATTACATTAGTTTACAACAATATGGCCCAATCACAAACTTCCACGTTACATTACATTTATTTACAGTAGTATGTCCCACAGTAGTGATGTGGCTCACATGGCTCATGACACGACTCGACACGACAGTTCTGGTATGTTCATGCTGCTGTTGGTATCCATCCAATCCTCCTCTTTGTATTGTGACCATCTAGTGCTCCACTTTTACAGTCCATACTGTTAAGAACATTTTCAGGCGGTAAATAACCATTGAGAATTTCACAAAATGTTACTAACTAGTTTTCAAAGCTAGGAAGTGTTTTTATACAATGTTTTACGTAAGTTTTAGGAATTTTTGTTTGTTTGTTTTTGGGAATTTAAGAGGAAGTGAAAAAACAAACTTAAAACCTAAGAACCTAAGGTTTTCTCGATTAAAAAATCAATGGGAGCTCCTCTCATATTAAGATGTTACTTTGAGATATTACGTCAAAAATTGATTACATAGAGAATATATAAAGCTATCTATTTGGTTTAATTTAACATCTTGTTTGGTATGGTCTAACTAGTTGTTGCAATATACTATTTGTGCATTAAATATACTATCAAAATTATTGACTGAGTAAACTACCTAACATTTGGAAGATGTAGTCAGCAATTACATTCAAGACCACCCCTAAATTTTGACATCAGCTTCATTAACAATTCCTAAGTTATGTCTTTGAAATTCAGAACTTGTTTTGCCAATGGATTTGTAAAGATCCCTTGCAATTGATTTTTGTAATTGCAAAAACTTCACCATCATTGACTAACTCTCACATCAAGTAAAAGCATTTGTCAATGTATTTACTTTTGTGGCGAAACACATGATTTCTAGAAAGTACAATAACTGAATTATAGGAGTTGGTTCCTTCCTCTTTGAAGAATCAAAACCACCTATCAATCTTCTTAACCAAACTTCTTGGCATGCTACTCCCACTTCTACTACATACTCTACTTTTGTTGATGAAATGGAGATAATGTGAAGCTTCTGGAATGCCCATAAAATCAATCTTGTACCTAGATGAAATGCATATGCTAATGTAGCCATTCTTTCATCAACATTTCCTACAAAATCACTATATGTGTAACCAACAAGATGGTTATCTTTTGAATTAGTGTACAAAATTACATGTTGTTTTCTTCCTGGAATATACCTTAAAATCATTTTTCCTTCTTTCAATTTAGTTTCTTTTGGTGACTCCCTAAAAATGGATATAAGGATAACTCAATACATTATGTTAGGCTTTGTTGCTATGAGATACATTACACTACCTGCTTGTTGCTTGTACAAAATAGATTTGACTATTGGACTATTGTCAACTTTTCTTAGTTTGGTTCATCGGGAAATTGGTGTGTTTACTGGTTTATATTCACACATTCTAAACCTTGTCAAAGGGTCTCTTTCATACATTCTTTAAAACCTCAAAATTACATTTTCAAATTGTTCACCTTTTATTTGCATAAAATATTTCCTGTGTCCAAGATTGGTCATCTCAAATTCCTTCTCATTATACTGTTAATGGTGCTGGAGCCACCAACATTTAGGGGATCTCCCCGGTATGAAGTCCCAGGTAGACCTCACACTGTTTGGCGTAGGAGTTCCATCTGATACAATGGCCTAGTTCCCATTATCTTCAAGATATGCCTTAGTTCTTTCTTCTCAGCACATGAGAGTGGTCTGCTTTGTCTTCGAATAGCGAGGCTTGCAAGCATCCTGAGTGATACTGTTACTTGTGTCAAGGTTATTTCACTACAGAGGGAGAGTGTGGAAGTGAGTCTCTAGTAGAAAGGGAAGAGTCCCAACTCTGTCAGAGACATACAACACAATAGGACATTCGCAACTTCTGGCAGAGTAAACCACACAGATGCAGCAGTGACGAACACACAGCAAGGGATAGCACGTACACCACTCAACAGAGTAGTCTGTGCAAGTGCACAGTCATTATAACAAGATTATGGGAAAGGTTTTTTCTGATGTCTGATGGGGAAACCCACGTGTGCAGGACAATGTTAACAAATTATACAACACTTTTTCATAAACATATGTACTAGAGCAACCAAAATAGTTCAATTGTTTTGAGACAGGTTAAAGCAACATGCATTACAAGTGTTCCAAGATTAGTCGTACAAGTAGTTACAATACATGTTTGAAAATATGTTGGGTTGTTAATAGGCTTTTGAATTCCGCAAAATTTCCAAGACACAGTGGTATACCATACATCACTAACCCCATAACAGGGGCATTGGAGTGACTGCTCGCTCCTCAATGAAAAGTTTACAAGTTGTCAAGATTATGTGGGAGGAGCCAAGGTGAAAAGTCTTTTGCATGTAAAAATGAGGGGTATTTATTGCCAAGGGTAAAATTGGCCCTTGTGATTATTCGACTTCCCTCATTATTGTTTGACTTTCATGACTTTTAGATTACATGACTCTTCAGATTACATTTGGGTCTCTTGGACTTCCATGTTACATTAAATTGATTTGCAACAGTGTGTCCCACAGTAATGATGTGGCTAACATGACTTATGACACAACCTGACACGGAAGTGCTACTATGTTCATGATGTTGGTGGTGTCCATGTCGAGCTGCATTGCTACTCAATGATGGATCTCATATTAGTGTATCATAGCTTCACCTCCTCATGGAAAGGTGTGTAGAGTCTTCGATGGTCTTGGTGTTCGCTTGATGTTGCATGTGCATGTCGCTCCTTCGCTTGTGCTTTGACATGCTTCACATGTTCATCTATTCGTGAAAACATCTCCTCGCATGTTCGTTCATTCGCGAAAAAATCTCCTCGCATGCATCATCCACTAGCAAAAAAATCCCCTCGCGTGCATCATCCATTCATAAGAAAATCTCCTCGCATGCATCATTCATTCGTGAGAAAATCTCCTCACATGCATCATTTGTTTATCCATTTGCAAACAAATTGTTGGGTGTGGAGCATGATTATCATCTTAGAGGTCTTTGTTTCAGCTGGATGTATACCCCAGGAAAATTATACACCCCTCCACGCGGGGGGTGTGGGGGGAGGTGGGACTTGTATCCATGCGGGGGATGTAAAATTGCCTTGTAAAAGTATAGTAATTTCTAGTCAATTTGGGTCGTTCATTAGGCGAATGATCTGACAGTAGAATTTATGTTTAGCTTAGGGTTTTTTGCCCTAGAAAATAACCCCTCTCTTTGTATGAGGGCATTGTATTGAGGTTGGCGAATATATGTGTGTGTTCTCAGAGTGAGAAACACAGAGGTGAGAGTGTGAGAGAAAATAGAGGATATTACAGCGGATCTGTTGTAGGTTGTGTCTCTTCATTTTGCTCGATAATAGAAAGGAAGGACTGGCTGTGCGGGGTGGACATAGCCCAAACTAGGTGAACCACGTATATTTGTGTCTCTCTGGTTTTATGTGTTTGTGTTTTTCCACATATTATATGTACTACATTTCTCTATCATATATAATTTTTTTCTAACACAAATCTCCTTACATGTGCTCTCCTTGTTCATCCCATCCGTCGTTGTGTCCTATCTTATCCATGTACCTATATTTGCAATGACTCATGATGAGAGGACACCAAATCCATAAACCTCCTAGTCTACCATGAGGCATTGACATTCGCTTTCGGATGTCGAGAGAGAGGATGAGGGTATGAAACTGCACAAGGTAGATTTCAAGCTACGATGTGGGCTTTGGGCATTGCCATGAAAATTATGCAAGAGTCAATGGGAGACTGAGATGGACAATCCATATCAGTAGTGAATGTCCGAGGGATCTGGCTCGACTAGTGGGAATATCTGCATAATTTTTTGGAGGAAGTATTGTAGGCAGCAAAGGGGCTTGGCAACAAAAACTATGGAATTCCTCCGGGAAGTTGGCAGCGAGCTGCATGAGGCTTTTTGGGGAAAAAAACACATTTTTTTCAAGGGTCTCGCACTGGGTTGTAGGAGTTCCATTAGTGAAAACTACGCAAATGTTGGGAGCTTGGTCTGCTAGACATCCCATTATAGTTTTTGAATTGAGTAGGATGCTAGACATCCCATCATAGTTTTTGAGCTCAGCAGGATGTCAAGCAGCTCAATGACTGCTCACGAAAACTGCACAATTTTTCAGGTGAGAAACAGGCTGGTTATCTGGGTAACTGGTTGAAAACTGCACAATTTTTTAAGGTAGATAGGGATGGATACAAGGTGTCTATCTGGCATGTCAGTGCAATTTATTTAGTCAGCGGAAGGGGAAAGGTCTACAAATTTTGCACCAACTTTTTTGGGGAGTGAGTCTCGGGGTCAGTGCCTAATTAAACTCTCTGGTTGACCAACTGGAGGGTTAGTTGATTTGCTTGCGAGCAACGTATATTGAGATGGTTTGTTGAGAAACTTTTTCATTGTTCTAGTTGATAGTTGGTTCTGTTGATTCCAAGATTTCACAGTGTAGACAGCCTCAAGCTGTGTGAAATTTTGGGCAACAATACATGTTCACTGAGTGCTGACACTACGCAATGAAACTCGGTGAGGGTCCGACTGTTGGAGGGTAATCTGGTCATTAGAAACTCATCAAAATGAGTAAGTGTGTGAGTGAGTGAACTTGTGCATAAATGATCTTGCGAAAACACACTCAACATGACTCAACAATAAGATGTCTCAAACCATGAAGACAACATATACTCAGTGTGACTAACTGACGGTTCGAGTGACAAGCATGACACTTGTGATAGATCATTGAACAACTCCGATGACGCTTGCACTACAGCACATACAACTTCGTCTATGAGTGCGATGGATTTTTTCATAGCAAATACAACTTGTACACATGAAGCAGGACCTTGTGCATGACCAAAACATGGTTGCAAGCGTGACATTGTGACCAACATGCAAAAGAATGTTTGTTGAATGGTCAACTGAGAAGCGTTCAAAGACTTAACACAAGATCATGGGGTGAGATCGAGTGCTTGAAAACATCAAGTAAAAATCCAAGGGAGGCTCTGAAATTGGATGCAGGTCAAAATTTTAGAGGGTGTTGCAATAGCTAAACCACTTGGCAACACACTATTTGAACTCCAGCTTCTATGTTTTGATCCATTGACAAAACATGGCCTTGGTCTTGTTAGTGTCAGTCTTTGCGGCCTTCTTCTAGTGATAAAAAATGCTCTTACACAAGTGATTTTAAGGTGTCAAGGTCAAATTTTATCATTTCAGTGAGTCTTGAAGTAAAATTTGGTCATTAGGCATTAGGTCTGGGGTTTGATTTCACCCTTGTCAAATTTGTCCAAATAAAATTCTATGTCACTATTCAGCTGAGTATACCATCATTCAAAGGGTTATCATCATCATGTCAAGCTCCATTGGGTCATTTCACACCTTGTTCATGTTTTAGTTGCGCGGGCGCATATGGCAAGGTTCATTTCCCTCTCCTAGGGTTTTGAAGCTAATTTCTCTTGGATGGTCAAATCATCGGAAAAATTGTATCTTGATGTTCATACACCTTCCCCTATCCATAATATACCTTATCAAGCACTTCCCATCATTGAGATCCCCCAAATTCCTCATTTTCATACAAACCCTAGTTCCTTGCTACAACCTGGCAATTTTCTATGGTTGGGCCTGTGTTTTGCCTTTTTGGACCCCTTCCCCTCTTCAATTTCTGAGATTCCACTTTCCCCTACTTCCTAACATCTCTCCATACTTCCCAAAGTTTCCTCAAGAATTTAGAAGCTCCCTATCCCCTTCATTTCGCTTCATTCCCGCAAATCCATTGTCCCACACATCGGGATGTGTTTCACTCAAATGCGGTTTTTGAGAAATCAAAGATGAATTTGGGAAAACTGAGAGAGGTTTTTGTCTATAACAGAACAAGAAAGAAAAACCCCATTCACTTTTTACACAGGTGTTATGGTTATGATGAAATGAAAAAAATACAATTGTCTTGCGAGAATTGATGCACCTCTAGAGCGACCTCGGGAAAAGAAATTTTTCTCCTAGATGGGTTGGACAAATGACTTGTTGATGATCCAAACAATAACTAGACACAAAGCGATTTACAATGAGCTATCATGAGCTCAATTTGGAGTTGGGGAAAGCATCCAAAAGTTGACTGTAACAGCACTCTGCCTTCAGGCGGCCTCATTTGGTACAGTTCAACCAGTCTTGGGAGATTTGCTTTTTGACAAAGAAAATGAACTCCAAATAGAAAAATTCCAGTTGGATTGGAAATTAAACGTAGATTTATTTCCAATGAGCTATCCTGAGCTCCATTTGGGGTTGAGAAAGACATTCAAAAGTTTCCCAAAATAGTACTTTGCCTTGAGGTAACCTCATCTGGCACAGCTTGACTAGTCTTGGGAGATTCGACCTTTGACAGGGAAAATTACCTCCAAATAACAAAATTCTGGTGGGGTTAGAAAGTAGACAGGACAGTCTTTCCAAAACGCTATCCTGTGCTCAATTTGGACATCAGAAAGGCCTCCAAAAGTCACCTGGAAAAAAGTGCAACGCACAGGAGGAGGAGCACGACGGTTTTATAAATATTTTCACTCCATATGGTCAGTTATACCAGTGGCAAAAGAAGGCAAAGGGTCACCCAAGACATTTGTCATGTTTGTAACACTACACTTGTAGCTGATGGTTGGCTCTCCACCTTCATTTGGTGACCCTTGGTCGTTCTCTTCATAGCACATTCTATATATTGTATGCAAACCATTTGCAAAGAAAGTTGGTTGGTTGGCTTGTAACTTCTGGGAGACTGTGGGAAAGAAACTTTGTTTATGCATTGTATATTTTTACAGAGAATTAATGAAAGGTAGCAGCTTTGATTCATGAGATTCATGTGGTTGTGAGTGTAGCAAGTGTTTCTCTTATGTTTCATATGTATCTTGTTATGTTTCATAGTTCATTCCGTATTCATTTCTAGTGAAATTTTTCGAGTGAGATAAGGTAGAATTCAATTCTATTGCTCTACCTGTGGGAAAATTTCATGTGCACTATTTCATTCTTCTGTTGAAAAGGATTCATGTTGCCCATGCCCTTTTCACCTTCTTAAACATTCTCTCCATTTCTTTGTTATGTTCCATAGTTTCATTTGTATCCAATTCTGGTGAAAATTTTCGAGTGAGATCAGGTAGAATTCAATTCTATTGCTCTACCTTTGGGAAAATTTCATATACAATGTTCTTTCTTCTGTTTGAATAGGATTCATGTCGCCCATGCCCTTTTCAACTTCTAATCAATCTTTCCATCCCGCCATATTTCAAAACTAAATTGCTATCCTTTCAGCCTACCTTGCCTCACGAAATAATCTGTACCTTCATGTTAAATTCTTTGTTCATTGAAGTCGAGTGGTCCCATAACATCCCAGAAACACAGTCATTCACAAAATCATTCATTATTTTCATTTCCACTTACTAGCCTAAGACAAATATTTCATTGTAAGTCATCTCAGGCCATTTCATTTACTTATTCACTGAGTGTGACTCGGAGAGAGCCCTCTCCTGTTCTTGTAGGGATAGCTACCAGAGTGAGCGTGGTTTGTGGTTACCCTGAATTTTTCCTTTCTTCAGCCTGAGGCGGATATAGGTGCTAACAGGTCTTTCAGGGAGTGTTGAATCATTATGCAGGTTACTTTGTCCTCCCCATTTACCCCATGGACATACATGGTTCACCTTTCGCTAACTCATTCAAGAAAAACAACAAATTTCATGTTGATCGCAATGTTTCAAAACTGGGAAGAGTAGTTTGGCTCGCGAGTTAAAAATTTTGAGAGTAGAAGTTTTCATCTTTGTTGTTGTTCCATTTCTAGTAGGCTTGGACAGTACCTCGATAGAGTCACACTAGAACACATGCATTTCTCCATTGCCAGCGAGCCTAGTCAATACCCCAGTGGAGTTGCATGCTTCACCTCTCTGTGCAGGAAGCCTTTATCTTCTTTCATCTTTGTAATTTTTTTTTTAAAGAGGACTGTGCATAGGAAATTATTTATTTTTGGCACGGAAAATAGATATCAACTTATTGAGAGAAGAAGAGGTTGTTCCTTCAAAGAAGCATGTAAGACCTCTAACATAGTTTTGATCATTTAGATTTTCCCTTCTCCATTTATACTAGTTGGATGAGCTTGAACACACAGAGAAGAGGGATGAGTACAAGCATGGGGTTTCCCAGTTTGGACATAGGTTCATGGTTGGACCCAATCTTTCCTTGCAGGTGGCTCATATTTTCCATCAAGACTTCATCAGCCGAATTTTATAACCAAGCATAGAGAAGATGGACACAGGACTAAGCAAGTGTTGTAGTGTCACAAGAATCTTTGGATCTCAACCACATACTCATTCAAAATCCAGAACTCAATAGAGTGTAGCACTTATTTACAAGACTAAAATTATCATGATAATAATCAAACAAAACAAAATGAAACAAAAATAGTAAGCAAAGCAATCAAAACAACAAGAAAGTAAAGTGAGCAAGAAAACAAGCCAAACCAAGTCAGCAAGCAAACCAGAAAACAAGGGCACACACGAAAACAAACATTACTCCCACTCCTACGCTAACAATGCATGGGCCTACTTAAGTGAAGAGATATTTCCCATGCATCCACTAACACATTGGCTAGCCCATGTTGGTGAAGGCATGGTTCACAAGAAGCATAGTCAAGTGAACCAGCAAACATAAAACATATAACAATGAAGACCAACACACTCTGAGTTTAAACATGTCCACAGAAAAGAAAAGAGTGAAAGTGAAAGAAAAACCCTCTGTTGGCTTGCCATGGTGTTGTGACATACTACATATATATGATAAACATATGCACTCTCTTGACTGTGGCATACAAGAAAACATTCGAAAAAGAGACAACTTACGCATTGCAAGTTTGCTTGCTGCTAATGATTCCTCCAGTGCACAGGCGATAGGATCATGTGATTCTGATGGAGAAAGCAAAATTTGTGTGCTGGATTGATCTTTAGTGCATACAATGAGTGATGAGGAGCCTCTACTGTTTCACAAATTCTTAGATTAGAAGTGGAACTAACCTCAGGCCAGTGAGAGCATGACATAACTATCATCTCAGGCTGAAGTGCCTCGATAGCCTGTGGGGTTTCCACTTTGTCAATAGATAAATCACCAGAGACCAGTGCCTTAGTCATATTAAAAACAAGTGAATCAACATCGTAATCATATGAAGAAGTATGAAGATCACAACAACCATGATCAGAAAATTCAAGATGTTTGTCGGCATCCTCATGATTTGATGAATCATATAGAGGGGTAGATGAGAAGCAAGAATGTTCACCCTCTGTGTTTCCAAAAAAAATAGATGAAATATCAAGTGGATTTTTAATTAATGATTTGTACTCTCTGTTACCAAATGATGGATGGACATCAGGTGTGTTCTGCAAATGATCGGAAGCAGATGCATTCATGGATGGATTAACAAAAAGATAATCAGGGATAACAGAATCACAAATGATGTCAGGAAAAAGTGGAGAAGGTGCGAGCAGAGGGACATCATCCTTCACCGTGGGTTCATGCTCAAATGCTCAGTCATACTCTTCATGAATGACAACACAGGTTGGTTGTGAAACATCAGCTCCATCGATGGCTTGATCCTCATTCACAACAAGTGTAGAGTCTGGAATGAAAGGACACAAGACAGAGCAATCTGGAGGATTAGTCGAACACGAAGGTGGAGGTTGCGGTAATAACTGTATATGATAACCTATGCACTTCCCAACCAAATTGTCACAGATTTTGAGAGTAGTGAGGGTGGCAGGATCTGGCAGTTGAACAAATGTGTGTGCATGTTCTTCCACATGACTCTGCGCTGGTGGAGCTATTTGATGAGGTGAAGATGGATAATCAATTTTGACAACGACTATATCTACTTGTGATTGCGTAACTCCACCACTGAAGTATGTCAAGTGGGGTTCGCACTTCAACTTCATCTTGGGACAAAGTGAATTGGTAAGGCAATATTCAAATATGTCCATGAGATATTGGAATTTCATTTAACTTTTAGGAGATTCAAACATGAATAGATGGAAGTGTGGTGAAAAATCCATAGCCTTTTCATGCAGGGCATTCCGTTGTTTTAAAAATTTTTTATCAAGTCCTTCAGGATCAAAATGGTGAAAAAGAAATTCAATTATATCAATGAACTGCTTGAATGAGTGCATGGTGTTATGAGTTAATATGCTACACCATCGCAATGGGTGGTCGCTAAATGTGTGTGTGAGCAACAAACAAGACTTTGTTCATTAAAATGTTCCACATTCCCCATGAACGCATAGAAGACATCTAAGTTCTCAGGCCAGACCACTTTGCCTTCACCATCATACGTGATTTGTGACAAGTCTTCCCAGAACTCCCTCTCGATGTGAAGTATATGTTTCTTGGACATACATTTTGGAGGGTTAACTCTAACAAACTCCATGATAGATGTGTGAGGATTCAACACAGATTGTGAGGACTCAAATTGTCATCTAGCCCTCCTTATAGCTCCCAAATGTTGATGGTGCTGGACCCACCAAAATTCATGGGATCTCCCTTGTATGAAGTCCCAACTATAGCTCACACCATTTGGTGTAGCAATCCCATCTGATATGATGTCCTGGTTGCCATTATCTTAAACATATGCCTTATCTCTTGCTTATCAACAAGTGAGAGTGGTCCTCTTTGTCTTTAAACAATGAGGTTCGCGTGTCTGGTGAGTGTTAGTGTTACTTGTGTCAAGGTTCTTTCACCATAGAGGAAGAGGGTGGAACTGAGTCTCCAGTCAAAAGGGAAGAGTCCCAACTCTATCAGAGGCACACAACACAATAGGACATGCGAAACTTTCGGTGGAGTAATCCACACATATTCGGTAGTCAAAAACAAACAAGAAGGGATAACATGTACAACACTCAACAGAGTAGTCTACGTGAGTGCGATGGCCGTTATTACAAGTTTATGGAAAAGGTTTTTCCTTCTCTCCAATGAGGCAGCTCATGTGGGAAAGACAACATTAACAAATTATACAACACATTTTCATAAACATATGTATTAGAGAAACCAAAATAGTTCAATTGTTTTAACATAGGTTGAAGCAACATGCATTACAAGTGTTCCAATATAAGTGTTACAAAAAGTTATAATACATGTTTGAAAACATGCTGGCCTATTAATAGGCTTCTCAACTACACGAAAGTCCTAAGACACATTGGTACACTATACATAACTAGTCCTAAGAGGGGCATTGGATGCACTGCTTTCTCCTTAAAGAAAATATTCTAGACTCTCAAGGCTAAATGGGAGGAACCAAGGTGAAAAGTATTTTTCTTTTACAAATGAGGGGTATTTATGGCCAAGGTTAAAACTGGCCCATGTGATTGTTCAACTTCCCTCATGACTGTTTGAACTTCATGACTTTTTAGATTACATGGCTCTTTAGATTACATGTGGGCCTCATGGACTTCCACGTTACATTACATTGACTTACAATAGTATGGACCACAGCATTGATGTGGCCGACATGACTCATGACACAACAGGACATGACAGTGCTAGTGTGTTCACGCTGCTCGTGGTGTCCATGTCGAGCTATAGGGCTGCTAAGTGATGGATTCCCTCTTGGTGTATCATAGCTTGACCTTCACATTGCAAGGTTTGTTGAGTCTTCGATGGTCTTGGTTTTCTCTTGATGTTGCATGTGCACGTCACTCCTTCACTTGTTCTTTGGCATGCTTCACATGTTCGTCCATTCGTAAAAAAATTTCCTTGCATGTTCATCCGTTCGCAAAAAGATATCCTGGCATGCATCATTCGTTTGCGAAAAGATATCCTTGCATGCATCGTCCATTCGTGAGAAAATCTCCTCGTATTCATCTTCCATTCATGAGAAAATATCCTCTCATGCATCATTTGTTCGTGATAAAAGGTCCTCGAATGCAACATTCGTTCGCGAGAAAATCTCTTCGCATGCACGCAAGAGTGGTCTTCCCTGTCCTCGAACAATGATGTTCGCATGCCTAGTGAGTGCTAGTGTTACTTGTGTCAAGGTTCTTTCACCATAGAGGGAGAGGGTGGAAGTGAGTCTTGAGTCGAAAGGGAAGAGTCCTAACTCTGTCAAAGAAACACAACACAATAGGACATGCATAGCTTTCGACGAAGCAGACCACACGGATGCAGTAGTCACAAACACACAAGAAGGGATAGCATGTACACAAAACTTCCACGTTACATTACATTAGTTTACAACAATATGGCCCAATCAAAAACTTCTGCATTACATTACATTTATTTACAACAGTATCTCCCGCAGTAGTGATGTGGCTGACATGACTCATGACACGACTCGACACGACTCGACATGATAGTTCTGGTATGTTCATGCTACTGTTGCTATCCATGTCGAGCTACAAGGTTGTTGAGTGATGGATGTCCTCTTGGTGTATCATATCTTGACCTCCACATCGCAAGGTGTGTGGAATATTTGATGGTTGTGGTGTTCTCTTAATGTTGCATGTGCACGTCACTCCTTCACCTATGCTTTGGCATGCTTCACATGTTTGTCCGTTCATCAAAAAATATGCTTGCATGCATCGTCCATTTGCGAGAAAATCTCCTCACATGCATCGTCCATTCATGAGAAAATCTCCTCACATGAATCGTTTGTTTGCTAGAAAATCTCCTCGCATGCATCGTTTGTTCGTCTGTTCACAAACAAATCTCCTCGCATGTGCTTTCCTTGTTCATCTTGGCCACCATTGCATCATGTCTTATCCATGTACCTGTATTTACAATCTCTCATGACGAGACGACATCAAATCCATAAACTTCCTAGTCTATTGTGATACATTTTCGTTCGCTTTTAGATGCAAGTGATCAAGAGAGAGCACTAGGCTATGAAACTGCATAAGGTAGATTTCAAGTTGGGATGCTGGCTTTGGGTACTGCCGGTGAAAATTTCATAGGAGTCACTAGGAGACTTAAATGAATAATCCGGATCAGGAGTGACTATTCGTGAGATCTGGCTTAGCTAGTAGGCAGATCTACGCAATTTTTTGGAGGAACCAGTGCAAGAAATAGAGGGGCTTGGTAGCAAAAGCTTCACAATTCCTCCAGGGAATTGACAATGACCTACAAGAGACTTGTTGGGAAAAATGCACTTTTTTTCAAGGGGTTGGCAGCGGGTTGTAGGAGAATTGTTGGTGAAAACTTCACAAATGCTCGGAGGTTGTCCTACTGGACATCCCATCACAATTTTTGAGTTGAGCAGGATGTTAGGCTGCTAGACATCCCATCATAGTTTTGAGCTGAGCGGGATGCAAGGTAGCTGGGTGACTACTCATGAAAACTGCACAGTTTTTTTCGGGTGAGCAATATGTGGACTCTCTAAAAAAACTATGCATTTTTTTGAGGGATATAGTGACGAATACAATATGTCTATCTAGAATGTCAGTAAAATTTATTCAATCAATGGAGTGGGCAAGGTCAACAGCTTTTGAGAAAAAATTTGCGTGAGTGAGTCCTGGGGTCACTACCCGGTCAAGCTCTCTAGTTGACCAGCTGGAGGGTTGGTTGATTCACTTTCAGGCATTGAAGATTGAGATGGCTTCCTGAGAAACTTCAATGTTGTTCTAGGTGACAGTCAGTTCGATCGATTCTAGGATTGCACAGTGCAGGCTACCTGGGAGACAACCTCAATCTTTCTGCAATTATAGGTAGCAGAACATGTTCACCAAGTGTTGACATTGCGCAATGCAACTCAGTGAGGGTTCGGCTATTGGAGGGTGATACAATTGTTAGAACTTTAACAAAATGACTAATTGTGTGAGTGAGTGAACTTGTTGATACACGAACTTGCAAGTACATTGGTCTCTATATCTAGGAACATTTGGAAAACTATTTCCATGGTGTTTTGTAAGGATACAAGTTTCACATGGATTATGATGGACATCTATCAGGTGGGCCTAAGACCATAGACTTAGTTTGCAAAAGAACAAGACTATTAAAATATAAATGGACATATATAAGATGCCATAACCAAGTTTCAAAAGAATGTTTTACAAACTATGCATATGATAAAAACTACTTGACATGTCTCATAGCTAACGGTAACAACCTATTTTTGGTCATTTGGATCCTTGTTATGAGTCTTTGGCTAAGTGGCTTGTCAAGAATTGTGTAGGTAGTGTTATTTAAACTTGACTTCAATAACATTTTCACTCATTTTTCCTACACTTAATAGTTTTTTTTCGACTTTGTACATAATAGACATTGTGAGTGTCATTATTTTCAATCTTCTTGTTTAAAATTGTAATGATAGCTTTTCCTGAGGAATTAGCAAGATGATCATCACCAAATTTAATCTAAGATTTATCTATTTCATCAAAACTTGAAAATACATTCTTGTTACCTGTTATATGGTTACTAGAGCCATTGTCTCGAAGGTAAAGCTCTTCATTGTTGTTTTCTTTTATTGTTGAAGAAGAAAGAAACATGGAGGATGTTTTACCTTCATCATTTTGTAAAACATTTACTTTTCTTTTATTCAAATTTTATTGTTTCTACCTACATTCATTTTCAAAATGGTCATAATTCTTGGAGTAATATTTGACTTGTCCATTCTTCCACCATGTCACCCTTCTTCTTACCCTAGAGTTTCTACCTCTTGCTATTTTATTTTTAGTTTGATCCTATGATTGTTTATGATGACTTGATGCATTATTTATGTTGCTAGAATATCCTCTTCTCTCTTTTTTTTTTTTTTTTATTTCCTCTACCTCTTCCGCTACTAATTGTGGCATGAGTTTGTAAGGTATTTTCTAATGAGTCATTTCTACCTTTAACTCTTGATTCATGATTTAACATTGATCCTATCAGTTCTTCTATTGAAAACCAGGTAGGATCTTTATTTTCTTCTATTATTGTCACAAGCATGCCAAATGAGGGTGGGAGACTTATGATAATTTATTGAACCATATTTTGATTGGTTGCATTCTCTCTGTGAGTTCTATGTTAATTTACAATAATAGTGGCTTGTGCAATAAGTTTATATATTATTTAATTATCTCACATTTGGAAGGTTTCAAACTTCTTCTTGAGGATTTGGTTCTTCACATTCTTTACCTTGTTTGTGCCTTCGTTTGTTTTTTCCAGTGTTTCCTAATCTTTATGGGAATTGATTACTACTACAATCTAAGGGAATATGTTGTATTAAAATCCATTGTGCAGATCTGATAGTTCTCTTGAATCATTTCTTTTGATTTCTCTTAAAGCATTTTCTTGGACATTTATCATTACTACTAAGTTTGAAGCTTTAGTTCCATCATATTTTGCAACTAATACATCCCAAAAATCCAAATTCTTCAAAACACTCTTCATATTAATTTCCTAAATTATATAATTTGTACCATTCGCTATGGGACCCTCTATGTTTCAATTGTTGGAATTCATGATTGATTTATGTAACAACTTCCCCTTACTATAGATTGGGGGATTCACCTTGGTTTCTTCCTCTTTTATTTCTTATATAATGGTTTGTCCTTCTCTTGATGGAAATATAGACCTACTTCTCTCTCTTGATGGTGGGATTGAGCTACATATCTATCTTGGGTTTTGACATATAACACAGGTTATAGAAATTCCAACATTAGAGTTCTCCATTATGAAACTCCATGAGGGAGGCTTATGGATTTGGTGGCCCTTCTTGGGATTCTCCTTTGCAAAACTTTGGGTTTTCTTCTCCCTTGAAAATCATTTGCTAGTGATTACAACAACATAATGACCCTTGGAAAATGAATCAATAGTAGTTACCATATTTTAACCATGGGCTAGGTAGATCTACAAATTCACTCTAGACAAAAAAAAAATCCAATACAAAAGAAAATCTTCCACCTGAACTCCTTCTAGAGGTTCTCTTTATCTTGATGGATCAAGATATAGCTTTGATACCATGTCAAAAATTTAAGATGAAGAGTAAAAAAGGAGAAAAACAAAGAGTTTCCCAAATGGAATATTCAATGGAGCTTCAAATACATTCTCACTTTAAGATATCATCTTTCCACACCATATAAAAAAATGGTTACATAGAGAATATATAAAGCTCCGTATTTGACTGAATGTAACACCTTGTTTGATACAATCTAACTCATTATTACAAACTGCTACTTTTACACTGAACACACTATACTACCAAAATTATTGACTAAGGAGAGTACTTAATAACTAGAACATCTTGTCAACAAATACATTCAATAAATTTTCCATTACAAATTTTAATTATATTTAAAATAATTATATTTTTTCAAATAAAATTATATTTAAATGTGATGCCCTAGTGCATTTTATTTATGGACATGATTATTTTAAAATTATTTTTAGATATCGTTTGAACTTTATGGTTGTGAAGGTCTTGACTTAAGCTAACAGAGTATGTAAATAAATTTTATGATGAATAAATGTTTGATGAAGTAAAAAAATACTCATATTTACTAGGTTTGCATTCAACCACAAATGTTTTTGTCTGTTTGTGAAACTAGACCTTGGGCTCTATAGCTAGCAACATTTGGAAAAATATTTCTTTGGTGTTTAGCAAGGATACAACTTTCACATGGATTATGATGGACATCTATCATAGGTAGGCCTAGGACCATAGAATTGTTTTGCAAAAGAATGAGACTATTAAAATCTAAATGGACATATCTAGGATGGCATAACCAAGTTTCATCAGAACTTTTTACAAGCTAAGCATATGATAAAAACTAATTGACATATCTCATGGCTAAACGAAACAACCTATTTTTGGTCATTTGGATCTTTGTTGGGATTGTTTGTCTGGGTGGCTTATCAAGAGTTGTGTAGGTAGGGTTGTTTAAAATTGGCTTCAAAACCATTTTCAATCCTTTTTCCTACACTTAATAGGTTTTTGTTTAGACTTTGTACATAATAGACACCATGAATGTCATTATTTTGAATCTCCTTATTACAATTGTAAAGGTACCTTTTCATAAGGAGTTAAAAACATAATAATTACCCAATTTAATATGAGATTTATCTATTTCATCAAAACTTGAGAATACATCCTTGTTACCTATTATATGGTTATTGTATCCATTTTCTAAGAAGTAAGCATCTTCATTATTGTTTTCTTTTGTTTGTTTAGCAATAAAGAAATATGGAGGATGTTTTACCTTTATCATTTCTTAAAACATTTTCTTTCCCCTTATTAAAATTTGATTGTTTCTTCCTACATTCACTTTCATAATGGCCATAATTCTTGGAGTAGTAACTCTATATATTTGACTTTTCCATCCTTATGCTTACCCTATAGATTTTAACTCTTTATATTTTATTTTCAGTTTGGTCCTATGGTTGTTTAGAATGACTTGATGCATTATTTATCTTGTTATAATATCATCTTCCACTTCTCCCTTTGCTTCTATTTCCTCTTCCTCTTCTGTTACTAACTGTGGCATGAGTTTGAAAGGAATTTTTTAATGATTCATTTCTACCTTTAACTATTGACTCATAATTTAATGTTGATCCTATCAATTCTTCAATCGAAAACTAGGTTGGATCTTTACTTTCTTCTATCATTGTCACAACCATCCAAATGAAGGTGGGAGACTTATGATAATTTGTTCAACCACCTTTTGATTGGTGGCATCCTCTCTGTGAGTTTGATGTTGATTTACTACCACAATGACATACGTAATAAGCTTAACTATTATTTTAGTATCTCTCGTTTACACGGTTTCAAACTTCTTCTTGAGCATGTAAAGCTTCACGTTCTTGACCTTGTTTGTGCCTTTGTATGGCTTTCCAAAGTTTCCCAAGCTTGATGGGCATTGATTACTTCTGTAATCTTAGGGAATATGGAGTGTTGAACTCCTTTGTGCAGATCCCATAGTTCTCTTGAATCCTTTCTTTTGATCTCTCTTGAATCATTTCCTTGGGAATTTATCGTTACTAGTAAGTTTGAAGCTTTAGTTTCATCATATTTTGTGACTAGTGCTTCCCAAAAATCCAAATTATTCAAAATACTCTTCATATTAATTTCCTAAATTACAGAATTTCTACCATTCACTATGGGACCTTGTCTATTCTTATTGTTGGTGGTAGTCATGACTGGTTTCTGTAACAACTCCTCCTTACTATGGATTGGGGGGCTTCTCCCTGATTTCTTCTTTTTGCTTTATTATATAATGGCTACTTCTTCTCTTGATATTGGGATTGTGCTACTCTTTATTTTTCAGATTGTTCTATGTTGTATCAATTAATTTAGCCCAATTTACCTCTTCATTAACAATGCATCCAATTATAAGCAATGTAACCGATCATAAAGTGTAATTGAAGATAGAACAATATATGCAATGATAAAGAAGACAATAGCACAACCATCAGAGACAACATATTGGTCCAAGACCTGGGAAAAACCCCACAAGGTGGAAAACCCCTTTCAAATCTTCTTCTTTATTATATCATCATAAATCTCTTTTAGTAGAGAGTACAATGAACCCAATGCATAGATTTGCAATGAATATTTACAGAAAAATATTGTAGATGTACAGAAAAATAGAGATAGGACCGTGATCCACTAGATCATTGAAGCCAACTGAAATCAGCTACCAAACCCTATATCAAAACCCCAAATGCCTCGAGCAAGATGGACTGTGTGCATCTGAAGCTCACTGGATGTCCCCTAAAGCACTATGTAAGGGTGTCTATGTCTATCCAAACACTCTCACGAAGATTATATGTGTGCATCTGGGGTCAAAAACACTCAAATTTGCTCCGAGCCTTCAGGATCTCTCTTCTAGTTATTGTGCATGCATCTGGGACTTCCTGGACGATCTCAAGACCACTATGTGTGAGCGTCTGGGGACCAATATTGTCTAATTTACCTCTAAAACCTTGGATGCTCCTTTCAAGCCTGTGTGTGAGCGACTGAGACTTCCTAGATGCTCCCTTAGCTACTGTGGGCATCCTTCTAGGGATGAAAAAGCTCAATTACATGTGAATAGAAACCTTAGATCTGCGCAAGATTCACGCCTGTAATTTCAAACCATGCGTGAACTTATTTCGTCAGACCTTTACTTGTGACAGAAAGAGAAGATTAGAACATGGATTCATCAATGTGTGGAAATGAGCTTGAGATATCTTCTATTTATATGCTTCCATGATGGTCCAGTTGGGGTTGAGGCTGACCTAATTGATTTCACATGTGCTTAGGATTGACCCATTCAATTATACATGAGTGAATAAAATAATTCACAAATCAACTTCTTCTTATCCAAATAGGGTGATCTTTAGGTCGATTTTGTTCATCTCTAAAAGAGGAATTTCATGCAATCATCATCTTAGTAATATGATGTGTACAAGGTGGAATTTGACCCTAATTGAAAAAATTAACACTCCCTCTCAAATAGGAATAATTACACATTCCATTATCTATCTTCTGATCATCACATCATCATTTCATCTTGTCATCATGCTTTGGTTGTCTTTGCTTAACTCTATCTGCTGAAAATTTCTCGTATCTAAAAGAAGGAGAATTTGGGACCAATAGCTTCCACCCATACTAAGAAACAATATAAATTTATCTTATAGGGCAGCACATATTTGACCCTAGAATCTCATTAAGGAGCTCATTCTCAACCTGGAACCTCAAAAGGGGAGAAAGTCTCAACACAATGCTATTGCCTATTGATCTTCCCATCAATGACCCTCAATGGCAATTTGGTAGAACACATGAATCATAATTGACTTGGGATCTATACCCCAAGTACACTCTCAACCCATTGGTAAAACAGGGAGTGGTATTCCCAACAAACCTTGCTTGAGGGTATGATGCCAAATGGGGTATAATATACATAGACTAGATAGAGGAGCAACATATTTAACCCTATGAAGATAGGGGAGAAACATCTTCAACCATATGAAGATAGGGAACCAACATCTCCAACCCTATGAGTAAAAAATATGGGATTACCCTATTGTCTAGAGATCCCTCAACCGCAAGAGCCCTCTATCTCAACTCCTCACCTTGGGAGATTAAATATGGTGGGAAAAGTTGGTTCAATGTCCTCAGTTAGCACTTCCCCTTATCCAAAGGGGAGATGTCCATCAGGCCCAGTTACTCTGTGAAGACCAATAACTTTCCTTTCGATAGTACCTTGGTAAGAATATATGCAATATACTCATCTGTCAAAATGTGATGGAGTCTAACATCTCCTCATTGCACCATGTCTTGAACAAAGTGATGTTGAATCTCAATGTGATTGGGCTTGTCATGAAACATGGTATTCTTTGCGAGGCAGGTCCCACTCTTGTTGTCCCAATATATCACTGTAGTGTCTAGTACATTCTCAAATAGCTCTTTAAAGAGCTACCTCAACCAAATTGCTTCACAGCTAGACATGCTAGTAGCAATGTATTCTTCTTCGGTGATACTCAATGCTACAGACTTTTGTTTCCTTCTCATCCAAAATATCATGTCAGATCCAAGGCTAAAGCAACATCTAGGTGTACTCTTTCTATTGATAACATTTCCTTCCCAGTCAGCATCAGTGTATCCGTGAAGTTGAGAATCTCCAATATAATATCTCAGACCAAGTGTGATCATCCCATACGAATATCTCAATACGTGTTTGGTAGCAGCCTAATGTACATGGAGGGGCTTGGTCAGGAACTTACTCAATGTGTTTACTACATAACATATGTCTAAACGGGTGTTCATAAGGAACATTAGAGCCCCAATTAGTTGTCTATACTCGGATGGATTTTCAAAATAGGATCTTGTAGGTTCTCCACATAATTTCTTGAAGTTCATTTCCAGCAGTGTAGCCATGGATTGGCATTTAGTCATTCCAAATATTTCCATCAACTTCACAACATATTTTCCTTATGAAAGGAAAATCTCACTGGACCTTTGCCATACCTCAAGGCCTAGAAAATAGTGCAGGGGACCAAGGTCCTTCATCTTGAATTTAGAGGCTACCTCCCTCTTACACTCAACCATTAAAGGCTCGCTACCTATAAAGAATATATCGTCAACATATAAAACTAAAATAAATGGCTTACCTTGGACTACCTTAAAGTAGTGGTTGAGATCAACATTGCTTCTTGTGAATCCTAGCTTCATTAAATAACTATGAATACATGTATACAAAAATTGAGGAGCTTGCTTCAAACCATACAATATCTTTTTCAACCTGCAAACATAGATTCTTCGACATTCCACTTCAATTCCTTATGGTTGTTCAATGTATACTTCTTCCTGTAACATGCCATGAAGGAATGTGGTATTTATTCCATCTGATGAAGAGTCCATTCTTCACTAGAAGCAAGGGAAACTATTGAACAAATCATTATATACTGAGGCATAGGAGAAAATATGAATCATAATATTCTCCTTCTTTTTGAGAGAACCCTCGAGATACAAACCTTTATTTGTATTTCTCAATGCTTCAATCAATTCCATGTTTAATCTTGAATAACCACTTTGAAGTCATGACACACTTTCCATTTGTCCTTGGCACAACATCACATAAATCATTTCTCACAATCAATTCATATTCCTCGCCTATAACATCCTTCCAAACTTGTTCTTTTACAACTTCTTCAAATGAGGACAGTTCATCTTGCATAATAGTGCTCATGGCTACTACATATCCCTGATACTTGCATGGCTTCTTCCTTTTTCTAATTGATCTACGAATGGGAACATTTCTTTTATCATTTTGGAGAGTATCGCAAAGCCAACGTGGTCGCTTCATAGTAGGAGGATAACTTGGAGGAGGATCTAAAGGATCCATAGGCTCCATGGGATCTTCAAAAATATTGAAATTGGGTACAAAAGGACAATATAGAATATCCTAGTCATCATTATCTTCCTTGGGAGGAGGAGGTGTCACGCGGAATGAGTCGAGGTTGCGGACAAGATCAACCTTCCTAGTATCTACTGATATCTACTGACAAGCAAGCCAATCAAAAACTATCTTTCTCTAAATATGTGATTAAAACAAAGGCAAACAAGTGTTTTAGGCCTACCTTGGGTCCAATGCAAGTTTGTGGAAGCCTCGCTCCCTCACTCCAAATGAGCTTCCTTGAAGTATAATTCTGCAAACACAAATCAGCAAACAATTACATAGCACCTGAAAAGCCAATATCATAAAGCATATTCATCATAATGATCAAGGAGATTATGAAACAAACCATAAGACAATTTTTTGAGAAAAATGAATCTGGTTGTATTAATTGAAATGAAGAAGAACTTTACAACCTGTGCCTTGATGCTGTACAAGCTCCTCCCAGGGTCCGACAAGAAGTCTCCTCTACTTTGACAAGC
>APFE030400344.1:8313-57963 GCA_000404065.3 Pinus taeda | reverse complement strand
GGGTAAGAATTCTCTTTCTTTTGTTCATTGTTTGATTTATCAACTGAATAATGACTTGAGGACAAGTCAAAACTTTCGTGGGGGAGAGAAGCATCAGCATTTTGTTCTTTTATCTCTCCATTGTAAATTCTTAAAGATTTCTTATCTCATCTCCTCACTGCAAATTTCCAAAGCAGTCTATTCCAGCATTCCAGATTTCAATAAATAAGTTTTTTTGTCATTGTTTTATCTCAGAGGGACCTGGTTATAAACATTATGCAGGGGGACCTGTTCTGTCCAGAAGACCATGCTATCAACACCAGCAGTAATGGGACCTATTTAAGACACATAAAAGGGACCTGTTAAGAGACTTTTACTTCAAGGTTACTTCAACAAAGCTTCATCAAGTTTCTACAAGGATTCACAGGTTGCTGGGCATCAAGACTCCATCAAATACCCAAGCTCAAAGAACCTGTATACATATAAGGAGCTGCATGAACATCTTCAAGATTTCAGAGGGACCTGTTGCATTCAAATATATCTCAGGGGACCTGTTATGAACAACAAAGAATAGTGAAAAGAGACTAGTCCTACTCAGCATGCCAATGCAACAACAACCAACAAAAGTGTAATATGTTCCTTATTCTTAACATTTAATTACTTAGATTAATTTTTAATGTTAAATTTAATGACTGTGACTATTATGATCGATTTCAAGGACATTACATTTTCCATCATTCCTTATCTCACTGATTCTTATCATCTTTCATACTTCAACCTATTTCATACCTCTAAATCCATTGCCCTTTTCATATCAACCCTGTTATGCCAAACACATCCTACAGCCATACCAACATCTTCCATTTGGCCAAGTACCAATAGAAATAGGACATGTGGTGGATTGTGTGGATTGTGTTTTTAAAAATAAAGGTAAAGAAATAGATGTTAAAGCGGGCCTATTCACTGTATTCCATACGGCCGAATTATGATTCCACCACCTGACGCAGCTAAATGATTCAGAGGAGTTTGTAGCAATGATGTGCTAGGAAAACATGTATTTTGTCAAATTTCCATGCTGCTATTGACTACATGAAAACATGGAAAATGAGATATAAGGGAGCCCCAGCACAATTTCCCAACATGATGAAGCTTAGAGTGGTCAAGCTGAAGGCATGTATCCAAAGTCGGATCCAGAACTATGAAGACCTCCCAAAGCTCATCCCTAGTCTACAGGCTTCCCATGCACAGGTATTGAGGAGTATGGATGTTTCTGTGTGTGCACACATGATTCCATCTACTGGGATACCCACCTAAGAAAAGACAAAGACAAAGACAATGATGTGAATATTATCAGACGAGTTGGTTAGAGGAACTCAAGTAGTGTACCTGAATGTTATGGAGGAAATAGTTCATTTCCAGAAAGATGTCACCTTAGAGTACATGGACACCATCGTGGAATACCGAGCTTGGCATCATTTTGCTATTGTCGACCACCATGAGGATGTTGAAGAACTGGTCTTCCCATAGTTGTCTGATTCATAGTGATGTCTTGCATGGCTTGCTCAAGCCTATTTTGTCTTAGATGGGTACATGTGCAGATTGTATGTAATGTCTTTTCAAGTGGAAGTTCAAGTGTCGATAATTGGATGTAATGATTAAAGAGTAGATGAACAGTCATAAGGGTAGATGAACTATCACAAGGGCGAATGTCAAGGGACACCCCACCCTTTGATATATATAGTCCCTCATAACTCATTGTAGAGGATTTTGGTTAGCCAAGCTTCCGATAGGCGTATCTTAGAGAAAGCTTGGAGAGTATTTTAATGAACCTTGACTTCTCCACTATGCAGAGCTAGTATATCTCTTTGGAGGAGTAGATGGTAGTTACTGTAACGTTCCGATGTCTAAGCTAGTGGTCGGTCATGGTTGTATTATATGATTGGAACTTACACTTCTTAATATAATAGAGCCAACATATTTCATCCATATGTCGTATTGTATTTCATCTATCTTGTTTACTCTAAATGGTATATGTATATGTTTGCTTACACATGCATGTGTAGCTATTTTCTGTATATGTATGTATGAATCTTATTGAAATGTGAAGCTGGTTCAAATATCACTTTGGATTGCTAGCTTACTTTCCTTCCATGTTAGGATTTATCATTTCTCATGTGTTCCCTTCTAAACTCTTTCCTTTCATAGGTTTCCAAGGGGTGCACTCACCTTACCCTCCATTTGTTAGAGCAACTCATGCACCTTCCTTGAATTGTTGCATATGTCACACCCTTGTTGCCGACATGGACATCTTACTTGCCTTAGTGTGAAAGAATTGTCAAGGCAATACTGTATGAACCACTGTTGGGAATCCTACATCAAATGGTCTGAGGTCTACCTAGGACTTCTCACTAGGAAGATCCCTTGACATGTTGGTGGGTCTAGTACCATCAACATAAGTATAGATGAAATTACTGAGGAATAGCCTTCTCGACCTCAAACTCGTGTTCACATTATACTAACTCCTCTCTATCAAGATTTTCCTTTGGTTAACCCTGATACTTAAATACAAGCTCCTTTACATCAAACTCTCTGATTTAATTTATTTTTTAACTCCCCTCAACAAACTCATAAATGCACTCCTTTGAGAATTCTAGCTCTAACAGAATCAATCACCCAACCTAAATCTTCCATTATGAGTGAATCTACTGAAGTTGTAGCGACTTCTATGTTTATCAATTCACTAGAAACTCACCTATATAGTGCTCCATTAGTGCCACCTAAATACTAGTGGATGTTAGGAAACTTTTCTATTGTGTCTACTAGTCCTTGGACTTCTCCTTTATCTTCATCATTTGGAATACAATCTAGTTTATCTTTACTGATTACCCCACAACCTATTCCACCTTTTGCACCCTAAAATACTTCAGATCAATAGTATGGTGTGTTTCTTAGTGTATTAGGACACCCAAAATAAGCCACCCCACCTTATATTAGACATCCTATTATTTGGGGGTAGTAGTCTACTTTCATTCCTTATCCTTGAGTTGGGGTGAAACATGTTGATGGAATTTCCCCACTAGTTGATCAGATGTTATAATTTGGTGTTGCACCTATCAAAAGTCCTCTTCCTACTATTTCTCTATTTCTACGAATCAATACCACTCCTTGGAATTCTAGCCTTCTTATGTCTGGTCGAACTAGTTATGTCTTAACTCAAGTTCCAACCTCTCAACCTATCCAAGCTATGTCCTAGGTTCCTACTTGTCAATTTGTCCAATCTACATTTCAAGCAATTGAACTAGTTTAGACTATATCTCAAATAAAAATTAGTAAAATAATGTAAATGACTTTTCAAATCATTTCTACCCAATGTATCCAGGGTGTATTACAAACCTCACCTAACCCACTTGACCAAACTATACAACATGTACACATTGGCCAACTTGTTCAGGACATGCCACAAGTACAAACCAATTAGCCTAGTCTAGGAACAAAGTGAATTCAATTTGGACAACCTTTACAAGTTATATCATAAATCCATGTTGGCTAAACAATAATCATACCATAAACACCTTACCAAGGTCAGTAAATCTAAAGTAAACCTTTCCAACCTTATCAGGTTTTTCCTCGAACTGAGCCACCTGGTATGGGTTATCCAACCTTTCAAACTCCTCTTACCCCGATGGAATGTGAATTCTAGTGTCTTACCCCATTCCATATTATCTATGATATCCCTCATCAATAGTTAACCTTCACCCACAAGGTTAACAACACCCACAAATAAACTTTAATAGGAAGTTGTCGTTTATCGTGACATTAGTGTAGATTTTTACTTGTAAATTCAACAACTTATGTGATATTATAAAACATAAGACAAGAATGTAATCTACTGTCTAGCAGAAACCAAAGTTGATCAATGAAAACAATAAGAAGAATAGGAACAATATCAATCACACATAACGCAATACCTCTCTAGGGAAAGAAAGCTGTAAAACCCCTCACTATCTATATTTCATTAACCAGAATATCTGAGAATAAAATACAATGTTTTTTCAACCCAAACAATTCCCGCACAAGGACAATCTACCTCTCTACTTCCTATGCTAAATTTGGATAACACTTAGCCAATTTACTAGCCTTCTAAGCCCCTACCTACCTTGGGCACACAAGTTCCATGCACAAACTCGTGCTCCTAATTACTTGGTCTAACCAACTTGTGCTCACAAAAACAATGATTAAATGTGTGCCTTCATTCCTCCTTTTAAAGGAAATTTCTCTAATTAAGGAATGATTTATTTTAGGCTTTCTTCTGAGTTCATCCACCATTTGTACAACTCGAAAAAATATACAACTGATAATACACTATCCCTGAACTCTAATCTCAATTGGGTCTTCCTCTGAACTGACATGCATCAATTAGTTTGAGTGACGTATTATTTATTTGATTGTTCACTGCATGTGAATTAATTACAATTTAATTCACTTGACCAATCACTACTTCCTCCAACAGTTGGAATTACTTTAACTAAATTTAACTCGGTTAAATTGAATCAAATAATTACAACTCAATAATAACTCAACTTGGGGCCCTAAAGTTTTTGGATCACTCTACATGACTCTAGATAGACTTCCAACACAAATTTCCTAACCCAATTAACTCAGTTTAACTTAATTAACTATTACAAGTTTATATGAAAATAGAATTACAACTTAATTCTCAATTTCATTCAAGGACAAATTAAATTGGAATTTCTAGAAGCTATTTTTAATATTTCTTATTGGTATTTTCAACATTCCCTCTCTACAAGAAATGAATTCAACTCTATCCCGACCCTATACCTTTGGAATTTTATAAATGCAACTCTTATCACTATTCCATTCAAAAAGAATCAAAAGTGCATGAAAAAATACATCATTATATCTCTATTCCTAGGAGTGACTTGAAATTGGATAACTTAAAACACTATAATCATAGCACAAATAGATCCATCTCCTCCTAAAAATTTTGACTGTAAACATGACCCACTTCTAAAAGGTGCACTTTTTTCTTGAGCTTTGTGACCAACAATTAATGGAAAGGGAAGGTTTCTACCATGACCCCTAAAATTTGTTGCTTAGATGCAAAAACAATACTACACCATGACAATCCTTACAGAATTCTAGTTGAAATGAGTGTAAAGTCATTCACATTAGGGAATAGTTTAGATTCCTCATAGCATCAAAATTGAATATTCTCACAAAATATTCTACCTTTGGAACCCCACTGTGAAGGTTTCGCGTATAGGATTCCGTCAACTTTGGGTGTTGTTGTTTTGTCAACATTTTATGCCCTTGTATATTTCATGTTCCTCAAGCCTCTGTGTGTCATTGGTCAAATAGAAGGCTTTCCTTTATAATATGATAGTGCCAACATTATTTACAAGGCTGCCCCCCATGGCATAATGATTGGCATGATTTTAATAGTTTGTTTGTTCTCCGATGGGTGGCAGGTTTTAAGCCCACTCACCTATATTTTTTATATAACAATTAACTTCTTTTCACCACCAGAGGAGTCATTTGAATTGAACTATTTTGACATATAAAATTGTCCTCCAATTTAAACTATTTGCCAACATTTTCCATCAGTTACTAGAAAAAAACCCTTATGACGTATATTAATCCCATTTTGTGGATCGACAACCATGTTATGTGTTGAACATTGTTTAATAAAAACACCACCTATATGTAACTACCCTCCAACATCTACCCAACTAACCGGCTAACCAGCGTAAACATGTGAGAATAGGCTACTATGATTAGGTTTGGCCTCCTATGCGACCTTTAGGAAATGGAATCACCAAAAACACAACGAAAAGACCTTCCACATGAGCTATAGGACCCCTGAGAACCATCCCAACACTTATGTAGCTAGCCCCTGGGTGCCATTGAAGTTTTTAATCACTTGATCTCTAGACGCTTTCATAGTATAGGCATGTTAGCATCTAGGAGGCTCTAGACACTCTCATGCTATAGTCATGCTAGCATCCAGGGACAATTTTCGCCAGTTATGTTCTAGTGTCCTTGGGATTTAAGCCACTTTTTCAGGCCCGGAGACCAAGCCACTGCCAAGAATGGAATGACATCTCTAAAATAGTAAATTAATAGGCAAACAATGATGAAAATGTAAATATTTTAACAAGCCCTTAGTCAGAACCCTACTAGCCATAATACGCATTTCGTGAAAATTATCACAAATATGTAATGTATAGGTGTAACCAACATATTGAATCATAGGGATCTCATACTTATCTGAGAAACGCTAGGAACCATTGTTCCCTCATATCATTTGTTGCATCATCTATTAGGTCATAGATACATTTTCCATTCATTTACAAGTAAAAGCATGATGAGAGCCATGCATAGCCACTGTCATAAAATGCATACACAACCAAAAAAATAGTAGCAAAAATACCAATGAAATCACAACCATATGATCAACATATAAACCAATATAACACCCATTGAAATACAAGAAAAAATAACATTTCATTAATGATGAAAATTCCAAACCCGGGATGGGACTACCAAGTCCCACCCAACCATAGAATGGCTGAGCCAAATCTCTCTTCAGTCATTCATCCTCATGCCATATTCTAATCATGAATGTGGGAATCAAACCAAAAGAGATAACCAGGGCATACCGATGCTAAATTGGGCTTTACTGTAATCAATTCTCGATAACTAGGCCAACACAATAAACATATCATAATAGAGTTTACCTTGATCTCCACCCAATCACTAGGCCAAACAAGCATGGATGCCACCAAATTTATCCATCTACATTGCGAGGAATTTTCCTGTCTCATAGTCTCTTAGGATTTACCACAATTGAAACCCGGATCACTAGGCTCTAAACTGAGACCCAATCTGTAGGCCCTAAACTGAACCCAATATTTCTAGGCCCAACTAAGAGAAAGCCTCCTCTTGGTTTTACCACATATCCTGTCAATCACCAGAAAGGATTCCTAGGCCCACCAAGGAAACACAATACTAGTTTTGCCGCAAGCCACAATATTGTTCAATGGACACGAACCCAATGGCTTTATCGTGATACACATTGCCATTCAAGGACCACCAGGACATGTTCTCTATCATTGAATGATCCGCCTCACTCAACTTCTAATCCATTTGAAAATGCAACTCAACCAAAACATGAGAACCCCCATCACACCATGGCTAATAGGAAATGGCAAGCTAGGCTTAAAACACTATTACACATGGAAAAACCGATGCCATAACAACAAAATAACCACATGCAATACCATACATTCCAAATATAGTAAGGCGAATGCACATGCAAATCAATACCTACAAAGAATTATGTTGTAGCTACTTGATCCTACGCTTCCATGCTTGATCTTTGCTTCCTCTTGCCTTCTTTCCCTTTCTTAATCCATTTCCAAAATGCCCCAAGAAAACTTTAAGTGCCCAAGAGTGAGAGAGAGAGAGAGAGAATAATGGGAGAACTCCAAAACTGAATTGAAAAATGTTACCAATTATTCCTCAGAAGCCTTTTCATCAATTCAGCCTCTATTTTTTTAAATCTTTTTTATTTTCCTTCAAATTCTTCCTCACATGAAACCTATGACCTTTCACCTCCCTTTTCTCCTAATTTCCATTATTTTCATCAATAGATTTGTTAAAAAATCCATTTTGCCTTTCAAAATCCTTAGTCATTTCCATTGCTGATTTACTTAGCCATAATAAACTGATGAACACCTACACTAAGATGTATTTCCCAACATTCAATTTGGAATAAGTGTCCCATCAATAGTGATTATTATTTTTTCCTTTATTAACCTTTATTACATGGAATTTTCACCAAGATTGTTAAAAACACATCCCCCTTAGGGGAAACCATCCTCGGTGTTCAACCACACTTATACCTCAGCAAAACCCTTAAAAAATAAACGTAACTCCCATGGAGCTTTACAATATAGCTTGATGTAGTATTTACAATGAGCACCTTGTTAAAAGAAAACCAACATGATGACATAACATCATAATGAAATGACACCCATAACTATTATTGGAGCTTTATTACATAATTCATGGAGGTATTTACATCCATATATATGTAAACATACAAAAAAAAATCATCAACCATATACCAAAACATATACCAGCCTTAATTGATAAACAAAGAAGGATACATAGCCCGCATCTGAGCCTCCATCTCCCATGTAGCTTCATCAGGCACAAAGTTCTTCCATTGCAATTTAATTTGCTCGATTTCTCAGTTCTAGAGCATGAGCACCTTTTTCTACAATATACACTAAGGCTTCGGCTAGAATTCTCCATCTAGTTCCTCCTGCAATACAAACCAATGAATCACTTGATCAACATCTTTAACATAATTCTTAAGAAATTAAACATGGAAAACATCATGGAATTTCCCTATCAGAGGAAGTGCATGTTGATAAGCTACTGGCCCAATCCTCTTAATGATACTGAAGGGTCCAAAAAATGTGGAGCCATATTGGCACATGATCTAATGTGTTAGGATCTCTTCTTTGGTTTGATGCACAAGTAAACCATTTCCCCAACCTGGAACTCCCTTAAAAACACGTGTTGATCTAGATAGCTCTTCTGTGTATCTTTTCTTACATTTGGATTCTTCGTTATAACCTACATTTCATGTTCCATGTCTGCTAACATTTCTATTGCAATGAGCACCCTATTAACAAGAGCACTCCAACTCATGGGAGTATTGTAACTCTACCCATACAATGATTCAAATGGACTCATCCTCAAATATTCCTAAAAGCCATTGTTGTAAGCGAACTCTAATAGTGAGAGATACTCTTCCCACTTTCAGTACTGATGCATCACATACATCCTCAACCTCTCCTCCAATATCTTGTTGACCCTCTCTGTCTATCAATCTGTCTATGAATGATAGGCTATATTAAAGGCCAACTCTATGCCCAAACCTGTGAACAACTCCTTCCAAAATTTGGAAGTGAACATCTAACACAATATTCTTTGGAACACCATGAAATGTAACCACATCTCTAATGAATACTTATGCCACATGGTGAGCTGAGAAGGTAGACTTTGCTAGAATGAAGTGTGAAACCTTTGTCAACCTGTCCACCACTACCATGATAGAATCATGTTGTCTCATTGTCCTCAGTAAACATGTGATGAAGTCCATGGAAATGACCTCCCATTTCCACTATGGAATTGCAATCGGCTATAGGAGTCCACCTAGATGCTTACACTTTACCTTTACACACTGACAATCGAAAAACCTAGCCAAAAACTCTACTACATCCTTCTTGATATTCGACCATTATTAAAACTTATTTACTACATTCAATGTCTTTTGATAACATAGATGACCTGAATATCGTTTTGTGTGGAACTCTCTCAACAACACCTTCTTGATCTCACCGCTATTTAGCACATTGTCTCTACATTTAAACAATTCATCCATTGTAAGACAATAATACACATCTTGTGCAACTGTAGTTGTACTTGTACCTGTACTACTATGTGTACCTATACTAGTACTTGTATCTGTACCACCACACATACTCGTACCTGTACTCTGTTGCAACCTATTCATAATCTCAATATACCTGACATCCTGCTGACTTGCTTGCAATATCATATCCTAAAAGTCTGTCCCATAGGATCTCACAGTTGCTAAGTGATTCACCTATATCCACCTACTTGGAGGATTTTCCACCTTGTTCTCTTTATCTTTGATGCATATGATCTTGAAATTCGAACTCATTCATCATGGAAAACCATCTAGCTTTCGTTGTGTTTAGATTCAGTTGTTCAAAGAAGTACCTCAACCCAATGTAATAACTCATCAGTACAAACCTCCTACCATGAAGATAGTGCCACCACATCTTCAATGGATGTATGGTTGTTGCTAACTCCAAATCATGTGTTAGGTACTTATTCTTGTTCTCATATAGTTTTCGTGACTCATAGCATACCGTCTGCCCATCCTACTTAATGGTTCCACCAAGTCCTCCCTTCTAAGCATCTATGCATAACACAAATTCATTTAATAGATATACAATCTATAGCACTCATGCATGTGTCAACAATTGCTTACGCTCCTCAAAACTAGCCTCACACTCCTCTGTCCATTCAAACTTCTTACCTTTGCTCTACAATGATGTAGTCGAATAAGTGATATATGAGAAGCTCCTAATGAACCTCCTATAATAGCCTTCCAACCCCATGAAATATCTCACCTCATCTACATTTATGTGAGCTACCCACTCCATGATGGCCCTTATATTTTTTGGATCTACTATAATGCCTTCCTTGATGAAAACATGTCCCAACCAGTGTACATCATTCTAAAGAGACTACAATTTTTGAGTTTAACATAAAATTGATTCTCCCTCAACATCCTCAACACTGCTACTAAATTCTCAACATGCTCTTCCTCATTTTTAGAATATACCAATATATCATGAATTAACATAATAAAAAACTTATCCAAATAAGGATGCATCACACTATTCATAAAAAACATAAATGTACTTGGAGCATTAGTCAAACTGAATGCAACTACAACCAACTCATAATGCCCATACTTGGTCTAGAAAGTTGTCTTGTAAATGTCCTCCTCTTTGATGTGTACTCGATGGTATCCAAATCTCAAGTCGATCTTAGAGAACATGACTTCTCCCTTCAAGTGATCAAACAAATCATTAATCCTTGGTAAGGGGTACATGTTCTTAATGGTCACTTTATTCAACTTACTAGTTAATGCATAATCTTAGAGTTCCATATTTCTTCATCACAAATAATACCAGTGTGTCCCAAGTTGATACACTTGGTCTCATGTCTCCCTTGTCCAACATTTCCTTCAACTACAACTTCAACTCAACCAACTCAGGTGTGATCATCCTGTAAGGTTATTTTGATGTTAGAGATGCCCCTGGAACTAACTCAATATAAATGTCTACCTCCCTGTGAGATGGAAACTCTGAAATTTCCTCACGAAATACATCCTTTATCTGTTGTACAACTGGGTACCTTCTCAAAACAACTCCATCCTCAACTTTCTTACCATTATCGCTAGAAATGTGCAATGTATATAACTTATGCCATTTCTTGTGACTACCCTTTTCCTACATAGCTATCACCATCTTAACTGATGTGGATTTCTTCTTTCCCTATAAGAATCTTCATTCCCCATTGTCATCAACACACTCAATGGCTTTGTCATAACAATCTACCTTGGTTTTATGAAGATACAACTAATCCATGCCAACCAACATACTGTATGATCCGAATGGTAATATATTAAAATTTGCTGTGGTAGGAATACCATTCAAATCAAATGCACAAGCTCCTACCCAATACTGAACTCACTTCTTTGTAGCTATAGCCAACTACACTAACCAAGATTCTACATGAAATTCCTTACTCAAACCACACTTATCCACCAAGTTAGGACTAACATAGCTATAAGTATGTCTAGGGTCAATAAAAATATAAATAACTTGATAAAAATGCTTACCATCCATCTGAATGACAGATTCTTGATGGTCTACCTTTTTTTTATCCAATGTTGCATAAATACAAGGAACACTCTAACCAATATCCTCAAACATATGTGCCTCTTGCACACTATATATTTGAGGCATGTCGCTCTTATTCTATGGACAATATCCCTTAAGGTGCTCCTTACTAGATGTACAACACTCCAACTGAGTAGTACCCTCACATCTATGTTGCTGTTGTGACCCATGTACCTATCTCGGTGCATTGAAACTCTTTTGTGGTGCCACATTTTCTTTCTCATCGGCATGTTGAGACCTTTTCATTTTCAGCTACCTTTTAAGTTTACCTTTCTATTTCCCTTTCCATCCTTGCTAATGTTCATTCTTATGCCTTGACTATTCATAACAATGCTTTGATTTCCCAATAACTTCCTCAAGTGACTGAGGCTCATCATACTCAATCTGATCTCTAAATGCTAATGGAAATCCACTGACAAATCATTGAACTTTAGCCTTCTCATCTTTAAGATATGATACATACCTCAATAGCTACAAGAACTTAGTCGTGTCCTCTTCATTTGTCATCTATCTAATATTTAGCTCATAGAATTCTTTGGCCTTACTATCGTAGTACATTTCTGACAAGTATTTCATCCTGAAAATCATCTTCAACTTGTGCAACCTCAAGTCATCTGTCCTAATGTCTCTAACACGCTTCAGATCTTACCACCAAATGTCTACTTTACCTTTCAAGATGAAAATAGATACTATGACCTTTATGTTTTTTGTGTATTGATGCAATTCAAAGAATTTGTTCATCCTAAGTATCCAAGCCTTTTCATCTTCTGTATTCTTCAAGTCTCCATTAAAAGTAGGTGGCTTTGTTTTCTTAATCTCGTTTTCCAAGTGTCCCCAATCACTCCTCCTATAAGGATAATAACGATGACGATCATGATGTCTATCCAAACCAGAACTAGAATAGTACCTATATCCATCACCTCTCCTATCAGGAGTATCCAACAACCTTCCATCTCTAATAGTTTCATCTTTATCTGAAAGATGACCACCATGTGACCTACTCCCATATGGCCCATTAGTTATGTCCTCCTATCCATGGTTGATATGAGGTGGCCCTTTTCCTTGGAAGTTTGAAAAAATCTAAATAAGTATAGCATTAACCTCTACTTGTTTCTCTTATTCCTGTATGATCTTGTCAATGTCCATCTTACAACTCCTTATTTCTTCCTCCAAGCTTCTAAATTTGTCTACAAAATCATAAGAGTATTCAACACCATGCTTCTCATCTGATTCATAGGGATCTATAATCTACCATCTTTCTAACCATTTGATCTCTTTCCTGAAAGGCATACTATGTCATCTAAAACCAAGTCAAAATAAACCAACGTACCTTAGCATAATTCAGGGAGAATACCTCGTCTGCAAGATCATCAAGTCAACATGATGTGTGTACAACATAATCGTAACATCATATAAACATATAACAAATAAGTGCATCAACACATAAACATCATTCTATGTAGAGCCCACTAGTTAATACATGACCATATCACCTACACATACCATGACCTCATGCATGACAAAAACCATTAAATCACTATATACTTGATCGCAATCAAACATTAGCATCCATAAGAAATTCATAATCAACTAGATGCATCCATAAACACATATAATCAAGCATAAATGAACGATACATGAAACCAAACCTACAAGAATGATACATGTAACCAAGCATACAATAATATAAACAAGGATACAAGAATCATACATGTAAGTGACATATAACAACATGTAACCAGTCATACACTCATGATGCTGTATCCCACAATAACAACATCAACTTCCACATGGCAACATCACTACAACCATGATCAACACCATGCAATGCAACAAGCACATGGAATGCAAACATAAGAGACACACATGCATCTGAAATGAATGCATGAACAACAAACACAACCCATATAATCTAAGGGGTGAACCATGTTCTAATACCACTCTGTAACACCCTCCTCCAGCATGTACCCAAGTAACTGGACAACATGCAACGAGAGACTGAGAGACTACTATGATTAGATTCAAACTTCTATGTGACCTTAAAGAAAAGGAATCAATGGAAACACAACATACAAACCTTCCGCATTAGCTAGAGGACCCCTAAAAACCATCCCAACACTTCAGGAAGCTAGCCCCTGGGTCCCACTGATTTTTTTAATCACTTGACCTATGGATGTTCTCACACTATAAGCCTACTAGTGTCTACGAGGCTTTGTATGCTCTCATTCTATAGGCATGTGAGTGCCCAGGGACTATTTTGTCCAATTCTATGTCAGCGTCCTTAGGATTTAAGCCACCTTTTCAGGACAAGAGCCCAGGTCACTACCGAAAATGGAATGAGATCTCAAGAACAGTAAAATAAAAATGAAATAATGATGAAAAATAAAATAGTTGAACAAGCCCTTATGCGGAACCCTACTAGCCATAATAGGCACTTCGTCAAACATATCACAAATATGTAATCTACAGGTGTAAACGACATATTTAAGCATAGGGATCTCATACATATCTGAGAATCCCTAAGAACTATTGTTCGCTCATGTCATTTGTTGTATTATCATCTATTAGGTCATCTATTAGGCCATTCATTATAGGTAAAAACTTGTTGAGAGCCATACGTAGCCACTGTCATAAAACACATACATAACCAAAACAATAGCAACTACCAATGAAATCATAGCCATATGATCCATATATAAAATATTATAATGCTCATAGAAATACAAGGATAAATAACCTTTCATTAATGTTGATAAATCCAAACCTGAGATGGGACTACTAGGTTCCACTCGACCATTGAATCGTTGAGCCAACTATTTCTTCATCCATTCACCCTCGTGCCATATTCCAAGCATGACTGTGGGACTAAAACCAAAAGAACCAACGAGGGCATACCGAGGCTAAACCACCTCACCCTCATCAATAGAAACCAGGATTTAGAGTAATCCATCCTAGACCACTTGGAAAACACAATAACAATGTCATAAAATGCTTTACCATGATCTCCACCCAATTACTAGGCTAAACAATCTTGGATTCCACAAGATTTCTCCACCTACACCATCAGAAATTATTTTTTCTCCTAGTCTCTCGGGCTTTAACACAATCGAAATGAGTATCAATAGGCCCTAAACCAATACCCACTCTCCAGGCTTTACTACATACCCCAAATTCAGGATTACTAGGCCCAACGAAGAGCGAACCACCTCTTGGATTTACCTTATATCCTTCCATTCATCGGCAAGGATTCTTAGGATCACTGAGGAAACACAATACCAACTTTACCATAACCCATAGTCTAGGTCATGGGTCACTATGCTAGTGTCTTTACTGTGAGAAACAATTTGGTTCAGGGAACACTACGCCATGTTCTCTATCATTTAGATATCGACCTAACTCATCTTCAAATCCATACGGAAATTGAGATCAGCCAAAACATGAGAAACCCATTACACCATGGATATCTAGAAATGGAAAGGATAAGCTAAAAACATTGTTACACCTGGAAAAACCATGCCATAATAGAAAAAAACCATATGCAATACCATGCATGCAAAATCTAGTAAGGAAAATACACATGTAAACTGCTACCTGCAAATAATCTTGTTGTAGCTATTTGATCCTACTCTTCCGTGCGCGATATTTTCTTCATCTTTCCTTCTTTTCCCTTCTTGATCCAATGTCAAACTAACCTAAGAAAATTCTAAGTGTCCTAGTGTGAGAGAGAGAGAATAATGAGAGAGCTCCAAAACTAAACTAACAAAAAGGTTACCTACTAATCCTCAAAAGCCTTTTTATCAATTAGGCCTCTATTTTCTTCATTTTCCATTATTTTCCTTTAATTTCCTACTCACATGCAACCTATGACCTTTCGACTCCCTTTTATCCTAATTTTCATTATTTTCATAAATAAATGTGCCAAAAATGCAATTTTTCCTTTTCAAAGCCTTAACCATTGCCTTTACGAATTCCCATAGCCATAATAAATTGATGAACACCCACACTAGGATGTCTTTCCCAACATTCAGCTCTGAATAAGTGTCCAATCAACTGTGGTTATTATTTTTTCCTCTATTAGCTTTTATTACATCTAATTTTCACCAAGGTTGTTACACCATCCACCTTTCTAGTTATTACCACTAGTCAAAACCTGTCACCGGTTATATAAAACATCAGTCAACAAAACCGCCACATATGTTGTTATGTGGGTTATGTGATTGTAAAGTTATATATAATATTCATTGGTTCATTGAAATATTCTAGATATAATATCACTTTAGGTTGGGACTTAGTGGTTACAATTTTGGTGGCTTCAACTCTTGTTGACCCAACATTTAACCACCAATGAATAGTTACCACATTTGTCTTCAAGTTTGACTATTTGAACCGTTAAGTTGCATATTTCCAATAAGTTGGTTGGGGGCCCAACTAACTGCAAACCCAATGCCATGTGGTACATTCTGATTGGGCCCCATGACCCCACACCATTGGGCCACCAACGTGCCTCCAAACCTAGTGGGTTGTTGTCATATTTTGGGTTTATATTAAATTTAATGGTGTTGCTATGTTTATCTAGTGGTCTTGCTAATTTTAGCTAAAATATGCCAAACTTGGCTGGATTGCAAAAGTTTTCAAAGCTCCTAATCTGTCTCGTGCCCTCGTAAATTTATCCATTTTGCCTATTTTGACCAAAACATTGACTGACCATAACTCCCTAATACAAAGTTAGATTGAGGCATCATCTGTGATATTGTAAAGTTTGTGATGAGCTTGTCAACCTAGACCTACATTCGTTGCAATATAAGGACTTTGATTTTTGGTCCATTACAAGTCCACCTGGATCACTTCTTTTATTTGTGACACGTTTGTAAAAGGTGGTTTGTTTTCCCACAAATACCTTGTGGATTAAGTTCAAAGAAATGCAACTCAATATGGCCAACTCAATGATAATATTTCCATTATTCATTTACTTCATCCAAATTATCAGTATTCATCTTATCATTACTAGTCGCAACATCATCATCCCCATCATTAAGTTGTGTCTTTTTAACTTCAAATAAATTGCATTCAACTAGAAATTGTGATTAGGAAACCATGTTTTCGTGAATGTTTAGGTGTGGAGTAGATAAGAATATGAAGGAATTCAAACTCATCCTTTTCACAACCCAAGTGATGTTCATTACTCTTGAACCACAATTCTTACCAATGTATAATTATGCCAGTTTCCATACCCTCAAATGTATACTTAGTTTTTATTTCAATTAATCCATGCCATCCTTAATTTTGTGTTGCTTGAATTATTCTTATTCATTGTCAATAATTGTAAGTATATAAGAACCTATGAAGTATTAAGGAATTGGATCAAATAATTGAATTATATAATGATACGAAAGGTATCTTGATTCATCTATTATAACTGAGTTTGAGTTTCGAAGTAGAGAAATCATTTTTCACATTATGTATAGACATGTAGCCACATTACTTGGTTAAGTTTTACTAATTTCAATAGGTGATCCTATTGTAGTGTGACTTGAAGTTTGTAGAAGACTTAATAAGCCTATGATACTATCCACCCTAATCCAAAAAAGTGCTCAAGTGTCACAATCCAAAAGTAATGTTCCCTAATGAAAAAGGTACCAAGTGTCACAAATAAGAGAAAATTCCAAGCATCATAGAATGTAAAATATCATGAGATGCTTTTGATACATTTGTTAAATTTTAGGATAGATTGAATGACACAAACTACTATTTTTGGTTCTTAAATATGGAAATTGATTTGTGGACATTATGGAAGTCCCATTTCCAAATCCACTTGTACGCATATTGTTGCATAAAAGTATAATTTCATTTTTGGCTATGCTTTGTTTAAATATTGGCCAAATTTGTTTCCAAACTCCATGAAGGGGAATTTGCCCCAAAAATCAATGTAACATGAGGTAATTTGACCGATTCTTTTGTTGTTGAAATATCTAGTTTTTGGTTCAAAAACCTGGGGTCCATAGAAAGGGATACATTCCTTTGGAACCTATGAAATATGGGGAATATATAAATATTATACCTCTCTTTTCCCTGTTTTGAAATATAAATGTATAGAAACTACAATGAAAGGTGAAAGGTATTCCCTATCCATTTTTCTTGGATGACTAATTCTTTTCCAGCCACACTTCCACAACTTTTGAACTAGGCCAAAGACGTATAAATATTTGAATGGAACGCCACTAAGATAGATTGAGAGCATTCTTTCTTGGCTTCAAGGAGGGAAGGTGCAACTGAAGGATGTGTATTATATTAAGAAAAAACACATTCAGGTTGGATTTGTTTCCTTTGAATCAAGGATCAAACCAAGGAGCTAATGGCTTTAAGAAAACATCTTCCACATATTCCAACTTCCATAGAAGGTTACTAGTGATCTTATTTCATAAGTCTATACGAAAGATAAGCCCACTAAGTTCTAGATTCTTCCAATTGGTGCATTGTCCTAATACTACTCACCTTTATGGCTCGCATGCACTGAATATGCTCCAATAAATAGGTTTCTCCAACTCATAAATTCAACCTTCACATTTGGAAGTTTGAAATGATAGTTAGAAAGTGGCAATGGTTAGTGTGGAATGAGCTTAGTTATACATCCATTTTTACATTTTTTTGAAATATTGAAATATGGTTACAAACAGAAATGGAGATAAACCAGCTAAGGTGATGATAACTTATCTCTAAGAAGAGATGTGGTGGCTACATGGCTTTGGACTGTCTTACAATGAGGCTTGAAGTCCTATTTATTGTTGAGAAACAATGGAAAATCCTAAACATCCATAAACCTAACCCTAGAAGATGAAACGCCAAATTGTGGACCCCTTTTGGGTAAATTGGTACATTAACTTCCCAGGGTCGTAAATTTGTCATACGATCTCTGTTTGACATGCACAATTTCTCATTAGAAATAGCTATCCAAGAATTACAATTTTGGGCAAAGCCCAATTTTCCCAAAAAATGTCATTTAGGGCCTCAAAATGGCTCCTTAAGTTCAAGACTTCAAAAACCGCTAAAAATAGTAAGCTGCGCTACGCTTAAGAAACCAAAAAGCTGAAAGAAACAATGGTGGGGGTCCAAGTGGACTTGGTGGGTTGCCACCAATATCCACCTGGATGATTCGTACCCCCTTAGGAAGCAATGGTCCCCATTGCATTGAGTACCCCCATGAGATGAGAAAACTTTTGTTGAAGTTGGTCTTTGGTGAGCCACTTGCTTTGGAATCATAGATCTAAGGTCTCGTTTTTTCTATTTAAATTTTTTCTCGACCTTGACGGCATATCAGTATGCCATGTTGAGCGAGGAGATGTTTAGGAATTCTATTTGTTCCTAGATGTACTTGTGTAGGTAGCCATAGTATTTGAGTACGAAATGCTGCTCTGAATCCTTGTTACCTAACTTTGTGCAAAGGGTATGGAAAATATTGGTAAAATCTGGCACATCTTGGTCCCTTCCCTACCACAATATGGTCCACTTTATGTATTGATCCTCATAACATCCCACAGGTTAAAATTGATCCTTGATGGCATCCCAGAATGAATTCCAAATGGGTGAAACTGAAAGTAATGAGCCTATACTTTCTTTCTTCTGCTCGCAGTAGGTTTCCTACCAGTCCTTGACGCAAGGGGCTACTTTGAGAAGAGTGAAAATAATATTTTCTCAACTAGAAAATTCATGAATAGAAAAATAACCATCTGGCAAATTTAACCATTTATTGATGACATATGCGTCTATCTAACCCTCAAGTATGGGGATTTCAAAATTAACTTGTACCTTAAATGGTGTGGCACTTCCAAAGTAGCTATTGGAAGCCTTTGCATTACCCTTGGGTAGTTCCTGAAGGATCTAGGAAAAACCCATCATCGCGTTCCTTTGTCGCTTGAGAGCTTCTTCGAGCAATATTTTGATAGGATCTCTTACCCCATCATCTTTCTTTCATCTTCAATGGGAGGCCATCAGGGTTTGTGAGGCTAGTCTTGCAAAGGTTCAACCAGTTCAAGCCCTAACCACTTATATCCCGACCTCATTGGGGACATGCAAAGAAAAATAGAGAAAAAGCAGATTGCTCTGATACGACTGATTTAGAAGGAGGAACCTGAAGATCCAAAGGAGGAGGAGTGTCTCTTCCACTCCCAGATGTGGGTAAAGGTGTCCTCTCTATAGTTCATTATCGACAGCAGGAGCCAAAACAACCTCAATTTGGTAGAGGTCGTGAAGTTGTTGGGCTTGCTAACCACAACACATCCAGAACCGTACATTAGGTGGCTTCACCAAGGATGAGATCTTTGCGTGAGCTAGTAGTGTCGCCTTCGATACAACATCAAGCCCTTCACGAATGAGGTATTGTGTGACATTACTACCCTTGAAGTTTATGATTCAAGGCCCCATGCTGTTATTGTTACTTTGGGAAATAAGTTTTACAGGATATCGGAGGTAGCATCACCTACTGCCATCTCTTTGGTTATTACAAAACAATGCAGTAAGCTCATTTCCAAAACTGGGAAATTTTTTTTCATGATGACACACCCTCAAGGAAAGAAGAAGACAGTGGCCATGACCTCTAGACAGGGCCCCTCCGCACGATAACTACAAATGGACAAGGTCATGGAGGAGTCCGAGGACATCTTCACCACCCCCGCAGGGGTTCCTTTACACTGTTAGGTCAAGCACACCATCTATCTAACCCTAGGGGCACCCCTATGCAATGGATCAATCTATTGGTGCTCCATTTTGGAGAATGATGAAATCAAGAGGTAGATTCAGGAGCTACTGTAGAAAGGTCACATCCATCTGAGTTCATCGCTCTGTGGGACCCTAATCGTGTTGGCACAGAAGAAGGATGGGACTTGGAGACTCTGTACTAACTATCGAGCGCTAAACAAGATCATTGTCCATAATAGTTACCCAATCCCATGGATTGATGACCTCTTGGACAAACTGAATGGGGAAAAATATTTCAGCAAGATCGATTTGAAGTCAAGATATGACCAGGTACCAATTGAACCCTTTTATGTGTGGAATACTTCCTTCAAAGCCAAGGAGGGCATTTTTGAATGGTTGGTTATGCCTTTTGAATTGATGAATGCTCTTGCAACCTTTATGAGGCTAATGGAGGACATCTTGCAGCCATTCACCAACTCATTTGCAGTGGTATACTTGGATGACATATGATCTTCAACCAAAGTTGGGAAGAGCACCTCCACCACGTCCGACAAGTTCTCCAAACATCGAGGCAACAAAAGTTATGTGCCAATTTGGAGAAATTCACATTTGGCATGACCTAGGTTTAGTATCTGGGATACATTATTAATGAATAGGGGGTGCATGTGGATCTTGCCAAGATCCAAGTCATTCGGTATTGGCCATCTCCAACCACTATAACAGAGCTCTGCAGCTTTCTAGGTCTTGCCAACTTTTACCGTAGGTTCATGTTGGGATTTTCTCATATCGCTTTTCCCTTGAGTCAACTCAACAAGGGAGGAGTGAAAGAAAAATTCTTTTGGTCTGAATCTCAATAGAAGTCATTCACAAAGTTGAAAGATCGCCTTTGCTCAGCACTAGTTCTCGCATTACCAGACTTGTAGCAACCATTTGAGGTCAAGACAGATGCCTCTAGCTATGTTATTGTGGCAGTCCTTACTCAACATGGGCATCCACTGGCATACCACAGTGCGACACTTTCAGACACAGTCCGGAAGTATCCCACTTATGACAAAGAGATGTATTCCATTGTGTAGGCCTACTGACAATGGAAGCATTACATGTTGGGCAAGGAAGTGGTCATCCACACAGACCACCAAACCCTGTAGTTCATACAGACCAAAGGGAAATTGCAGAATGATCACTATCAAAAGTGGTCCACATACTTGCAACAGTTCCATTTGAATATCAAGTATAAGAAGGGCAACACCAATAATGTTGTATATTTCCTCAGTCGACCACCGATCATGGCGATAACAACTGTGCTCAACTCTTGTAGGAATGAGAGTTCTGATTGGCCACTTCTCTATAAAAGCAACCCAGAATTTAGCCACACATACCAGACACTCTTGGATGGTCAGCATGTTTCAAATTTTCACCTCCAGGATGCTCTGTTAATGCACCTGGGTCACCTTTGTGTTCCTTCAAGTGAGCATGCAAAGATGATTTGGGAAGCACAGTGCAATCGAACTGTTGGGCATTTCGGGGTCGAGAAAACAGTGGCAGTAGGGAAGAAGTATTTCTATTAGACAAATCTTCGACAGGAAGTCAGGAAGTACATCAGATCATGCACTTCCTGTGCCATTGCCAAATCGACCATCAAGAAGCAAGGCCTCTATACCCCGCTGTCTATCCCTAGTCATCCTTGGGAATCCATCTCCATGGATAACATGTCAAGCCTTCCTTCCACTAAGCATGGAAATGATTGTGTTTTTGTGGTCATCGACAGGTTCTCAAGATGGCCATTATGGCAGCCTGCAAGAAGAATATGACAATGGAAGTCACTCATAAACTCTTCTTTGAATGAGTGTGGGTACACTTTGGGATCCCATAGTGTATCATTTCAGATCGGGACAACAGGTTCCTCAGTACATTTTGGTCTAGTCTCTGGTCGATGCTGGACATCAAACTCAATAAGTCGATAATATTCAATCCTCAAACTGATGGCTAGATAGAGGTTGTAAACAAGATGATCGTAGACATTCTGTGCATGTACAACTCAAAGCATCCATGTACATGGGATGAGAGCCTCCCCTATGTTCAACACAGCTACAACCGGGCTCTCCTCAGCTCAACTTGCCACAACCCTTTCAAGGTGGGCTTGGGATTCCAACCACTATGTCCCATTGATGTGACCATGGCATTTGCAAATACTCACACAGATTCCACTCATGTCTAGTCCAAAATAGATAAGGAAAACAACTGTATTGAGCACATCCAACATATTCCCTAGTGGGTCCATGACATTATGGAGAAATCAAACGCCAAGTACATTCATTGACATGATCAACATTGGGTGCCACAGAAATTTCAGTGGGCGACAAAGTCTGGTTGCATTTGCAAAAGGAACATCTTACCGAAGCTTATTGAAAACTCAGACCACCCCGATATGGTCCTTACACATTGCCAAAGTTGTGGGAGACAATGCATTTGAGCTCAACATTCCCCCATTCCTTTGCATGCATCTAGTGTTCAATGTGGACAATCTTCGGCCATACTTTCCACCATTACTAGACATATCCAACATTGTAGAACAACTCACACCCACAGAGTTAAATTCAGATTGCATGGAATAAGCTGCAATTGATTGGATCATGGACACACATATCAAACACACTCGTTAGTAGAATATCCAACTGTATTGAGTTGTCAAAGTAGGCCAATTTCTTCATGAGGGCAAGTGGCTCACCAGAGACCAAGTTCAACACAAGTTTCCTCATCTCATTGATGAACTCAATGCAATGGGGACCAATGCTTCCTAAGGGGGGAGAAATGATCCAGGTGGATATTGGTGGCCACCCGCCAAGTCCACTTAGATGCCCGCGATTGTTTCTCTCAACTTTCCATTTCCTTAATTGTAGCACAAATTATTATTTTTAGCAATTTTTCTGGCCCTAAACTTCCGGAGCCGTTATGAGGCCATAAACGACATTTTTTGGGAAAGCTAGGAGCAACATGGGTCCATGCAGATGTGGCAGGTGGCCACCAATATCCGCCTGGATCATAGAGGCACAAGATAAAATATCTCTTACAGATGATGACAATGTATTTACATTGAGATAGAGTGGGGCGGGGGAGGGGAGGGGGATGAATAGATCAAGGATGGATGATGAATGAGATGTCATTGATCATATCAATTCAAGTTGGGGTTCAATAAGGCAAGTTGTCCACAATTTTTTTTAAAGTTTTTAAGTAGGTTTTTAAAATTTTGGATATATCAATATGATAGTAGGATGATATAGGCTTTCGTTATAAGAGGGATTTAATATTATGGAAGGGTTCAATATACGACTAAATAGATAAGAGCCAATGAACTCAAAATAATTTAATCTTTAAATGTCAAATGCAACTAGTCGTTGCGAAATTCTTACTATTAATCATGAAACACCTTTATCTTTATTTAATATTGATAGGAGGTTTGAATCTCAAAGCTCAAGGAATATAGGCACTTTATTATCAAGATGATCACCAATTGGAATATAGCATTTTATTATCAAGATGATCACCAATTGGAATATAACACTTATTATCAAAATGATCACCAATCGCAATATAGCACTTTAGTATCAAGATAATTACTAATTAAACTCCATTATGGGCTAAACCATTAAAACTTTTTAAGTTAAAACACCCAGAAATATTAAAATAATAACCTTTTGATATGTTTTAGGGGTAAGATTTATATAAAAGAAAATTACAGAGACATCCATATTTAATAAATTATAAACTACAAGTCCCCACCAACGTAGATAAATCCTACGTTCAATCTACCCATTGTGAGTTATAGGCAGGTTTGAACCCCTTGCAAGCCCGTATTTAGGTAAATCCCATGTCTGAGCCTACCCATTTTGACTTATATTTCTAATAATACATGTTTGAATCCCTCGCAAGCGTTCGATTTTAGTTCACCTTAAGGAACCTCCCATGTTTATCGGCGGCGAACCCTACCTATATATTTTCATTTTAAATCGATTGTGTTACGGCCCAAAACTAATCGATTTCGTTGGCAGTTTTTCCTGAAGTTTCCACAGAGAGCCGCTATCCAATCGCAGTCGTAAATAGACAGCCAGCCCATTGCGGAAATAGAAGGAAGAAAGCTCACTAACGTATAAAACATCGGCAAGAGAAAATGTCGGGACCAGTTGTAACTACCTACCCACTGGAAAACTACAGATTGGGGTCCAAAGATCCCAATATGGAGAAAGACACCTCTGTTCGAGACAGGCTTGCTAGAATGAAGGTCAAGTAAGTAAATGCTTCAATGCCGACTCTTTTGTTTTGACTAAAAGTGAAAAGTGATCATGATTACCTGGATAGTTGGTTTTAACATAATCTAAACGCTTTTTTCTGGGCATTGATCTGTTATGGTTCCCACGCACGGTTACCAAACCAGAAAAATAATATCCTCCTAATTAGCCCTCATGAACCCTAACTGGCTTGGACTAGGGTTTACGGTTTTATTTGTCACAGGTTGTTATACTTTGTTGTTTTATTGTGTTGATGTATATGAAATTCCGTTTGCACATTCTATTCATGTACCTTTTTTATAGTCACCAGTGCCGGCTCTTTTATATTGAATTAAATTTAAAATTGAATGGCGAAGTCCGAACAGGTCAGTGATGACCCAAAAGTGTTGAAGATATTGGAAGGCGTTGTGCACCGGTAGTCTTCCCCGGTTCCCCTCTCTATACAGATATTTACCCAAACAGCCAGCAATCTCGGCTTCTTATGTGAAAAAGATATATACGCGACTGCACGCAACGACCGTACTCATCCCTCTACTCCGCTGTAAAAGTCTCGCATGATATTCTTTTTTTGTTTGCTTGCATTATTATATCATCTACCTGAGGATAGATGGGTTATTTTAATTATATTGTAATTGCTTTGAATTCAAATTGGTTTGCCATGTTTTTTTCAGTGGTCCATCTCGATAGGATTAGTATTGTATCTATCGATTTCATATATTAAATATCGACCAGATAAAAAGAATCAGTCGAATTTTATTAAATAATGGCGCCACCTTTGTATGAGTAGGCAGAATCCCCACTAAAATTTATTTAGTATCGACCAATGATTATTGATGGGTTTGATTTTAAAAAAATTTAACACACCTTAAATTATAATTATTATAAAACATTGGTACAACTTAACACACCAGTGGTCTCCACTTCAAGTCTCTGAGGCGCCACTTTTGCGATGATATCTGGGTTTTTTCAGAGCGCGATGATATCTGGGTTACAGGGGTTTCATATCTGGGTTACAGGGGTTTTGGAGAGCTTAACTGTGGGATCCCTTAATTTTTTCCGCAGCTACAGGTTAGTGGAACAGGTCTTCAATATTTTCCACAGTGCCAGGTTCAACTGTTTATAGGTATGTTTATTTGAAGCTTTGTTCACAAAAGGGTTTCGCAGCTACAAGAAACTCGAGAAGGCATTACAATTTTTTCGCAGATACATGTCACCAGAGGAGGCCTTTAATTTTTTTTGTAGCTAGAGGTTCGACTGTTTACACGTATGGTTATTTGAAGCTTTTTATGGTTACTTGGAAGCGTCCTCATTTTGGGTTGCTGTCCCCACAGTGCACAAATCATTCCCATCACACTGTTAGAATCTTAATAATCGTTTCATTTAAGCAAGTATATCCTTACATGAGAATACGGCTACTACTCCGTGCGAATCATGAGAAGACGGCTACTACTCTGTACTACTCTGTACTAATCATGCTGTCTATTTCTTTAAAAATATATGACCATGTCCCTGAAGATAAATATCTTGATATTTTGGCGGTCATGGCTGTTGTGGTTTTCAAATTGGAAATTTCAAAAAAATGTGATGATAAAAGTGTATATTATTATTTAGATTAACCAAAATTAATTTTTGAATCTTAATCATGGGAGTCAATCAAAACTTGTGGAATTATACATCAAAATACTATGTGAGAGGCTAATATGCTTTCCTTTTTAGTGGAAGGTTAATGAGAGAATATAAAATAGATATCATACAAAAGAAATAATATTAATATAGAGATTGAGATTTAGGTTGTCATTCACAAAGTTGCTCAGGGACAAGATGTAATCTTGAGAGGTCTTTAGGATACCCTCTACTTGTATGGTGCAGAACTCAAGATAGATAACTTAGAGATGTGTAAGTTGTCTTTAACCCTTTGTCCCACTAAGGACGAACCTAGAATTACATTATTCTTTAGATCAACCAAAAATATATTTGAATAGTATGGTAGTCAACCAGAATTTGAACTTAGAGATGTGTAAGTTGTCTTAAACCCTTTGTCCCACTAAGGGCGAATGTAGAATTATATTATTCTTTACATCAACAAAAAATAAATTTGAATAGTATGGGAGTCAACTAGAATTTGTGGAACACACGAAAACAGTATGTTGAAATGTTAAAAGTGAGTTGTCATTTACAAAGTTGCTCAAGGTTTATGTAATTTTGAGAGGCCTTTAGGATACCCACTACTTGTATGGTGTAGAACTAGTAATATAGTCAACTTATGAATGCATGGGTTTGTCTTTAACCCTTTGTCTCACTAAGTGCACATGTAGGACTATAGAAACATTTAATTGTCTAAGATGTTCCGACATTGAACATAATTTGGCATTTCCATGGAGGATGTGAAGTTGGCTCTATGGTTAACCAAATATTTCAATTCAATTATGTTGAGAATCTTGGGATTATGGATACCTCAACATGTACAGGTGGTCTTGAAACCAACCCACAAGAATCCTTTATGATACTTGATAGGTAATAAGAATATTCATAATATTTCAATAGGGATTCTATCTCTATTTTGTAGCTATGCCATATATAAATCAATGGGTATTAGAAAGTTGTTGTTGTGTGTGCATGGAAGTACATAGGAATGAATATTCTCCAAGGTTGGATCGAATGAAGTCCACTTTTCATTGACATTAGGAAAAGAAATATTAGTTTTACATAAATAAAGTCTCGGGAGCCATTGTGTCCTATGTCATCTATAATAGTGAGCGGGTTGGTTTTCATTAATTATTCTTCATACACAAGCATAAAGATTAAACTTTAAAAAGAGCAAAAAAAGAAAGGGAAAAAATTTTAACACATAATATTCTATTCGACATTCCCTTCCACTTCAAGGGCATGCTCATATAATATTCATGAATGACCAAGAAATGGTAGTTCTTTGGGACTCAAAGGACAATCCAGTAGTACCAAAATTTTGGGAGTGCCAAAGCAACTCATATAACCTAAAAGCAACTCAAGAAAAAGTCATTGTTCATATTCTTAGTAGTCTTAATTGCAAATCCAATAATTAGTTGAGTAGAATTAGGGATGTGCTCATTGAGACTCTCTACGAGCATTAGACTCTGATTCATTAGCATAAAGGACTTCGAATAAATTTATAAGCTTGTAAATTATGAAATTTTCCAAAATTGTAATAAAGGTGTGCTAATGGGTTGGAGCATTAAGACATCCAATAGGGTTCAGTTCTTGTTGTGGTTTGCCTAATCCTAATGAAATTATTAAAGGAGGGATGAGGTTGTTGATTTTAATAAATCAAGAAGGTACGTTTTTATACACCTAAGTGTTTAGGCATGTAGAATTTTCCTTATTAACCCTTAAACTTACTAATTATTTTAATAATTAAACTAATTAAATTTTATATGAAGGAGTGAGTTAATTTAATGAAATTTGAAGGTTTCTTGCATTAGTGAATTCAGTGAACCTCAATTGTTGATATAAAGTGATGTTGAAATCTAATCTCAACCCTTAATCACTTTGGAGATTATAATTATGGATATGATCAATAGCTTAAACTTATAAAAAGAAGGGTATGCTAAGGATTAAATCACATCTCAAGCACAAGACATAGTGAGAGTGAGATCTCAATGATTGGCGGGGGGTGGGTGGGGGAGAAGGAATCTAATTAAAGTTTTCTTATTCCTTTTGTACTTTAAAATCTTTCTCTGGATCTTTCACATTTGTGAACTAAATGTGAGCATTTAGCACAACTTCAAAATAATATGATAAATAAGTTATATAATAAATTTTTAAATAATATAAGAACCTCCCCCAAATCACTCAATGCATTCATATATCCAAATCACATTTACCCTTAATAACACGTACATGACCTCTATATATGCCCATTCGCTCATTACACATGGTCTTTCATTTGATCAATCACTAGTACATGTATTTACCCCATTACATATACATTTAACCACATATATGCTTTCACTGGGGATATATTGTGTATTCTTTAGCCCCTAATATATGCCTCTCTTGGGGTCATATAATAGTATCTTCTTTCAAAACTATTTGTTTGCAAAGTTTTCTAGTAAAGGAATTTACATGTAATGAAGCCAAGTAATAGGATTTCCTTAAATTCATGTTTTCATGCTACCATGAATGGTGATCCATCCATTAAAATTCAATTCTTTTCAATGTAAATATTTGATCACTAGTGGTTGCATGGTTTTATTTCCTTTCACTCCACATCTAATTGTTATGGCTTCTCCAAATTCTTGTAGTAGCTATTTGTTCATATTAAAATTTTGTATAATGGTTTTGTCATGTTTTCTATGAATACTGTTGATTATTCCATCCTCTTCCTTGATAATGTTGATGTCAATTTTTTTGTCTTCCTTGAAAAATTTCTTGGTAATAAGGGTGTTGATATGGTTTAACCCATGATGGTTTTTTTTTCATTTTCACATCCATGTCATCCATATTCTTTCTAGAGGCATGACATTGTCTATCGTTTTCACTTGGTATTTAGTACTACCTACCTTTGAAATAATCACATTATATTTTATTTTCTTATTTTCAACTTGATATCAACTTGAATTATTTTCTACTGACCTTACAAAATTTTGTCTTTTTTCTCTTTTTCTGAAGTTAAAATGTGATGCCAATAATCGAATCCTTATGTATTTCCTTAATTTTTTATTTCATTTCTAATTTTATCTCAATGATATTTTGGGTTTCTTTAACTTGTCAATTTCCTCTTCAAGTATTTTGCTAGTATTCCCTTCAATTGTTTTGTTATTATCTCTATCCCTATTCTTTGATTAAAACTTGTGTAGATGTTTTTTTGTAATTTTAACATCATTTATAAGTTCTTGCCTCAATTTATGAACCTCCTTTACCAGCGATTCATTAAAAGCTTGTACCTTGTACATCTTAACATATTTACTTTCGGTTTCTTATTTCTTAATTTTGAATTTATGCATCTCTTGCAGTGTTTTATTGTTGATTCACTTATCAAAGAGGAGATAATATAATTCTTCCCATTAGTATTTTCATCAAGACAAGCCTCTTGCTTAGAAACCCCATCCCAAAAACAACTTTGTACCAAAAGGAAGTTGAGAATTATAATTCTATTTTTAGAAAATTAATTGTATTTTGTGAAATCCCATGCATGACTGAGACTAAGAGAAATATTAAAAATAGATTCTTTGCTAAAAGTGTAATGAAAAGGAAGTTTTAATTATTTTCTAGTTTAGGAGTTTGTGCAATAGATCTCAGAGAGGGCAGTTGGAGGATATATTTAACGGTGTCTTCAATTTGTTATTATAGGAGGTGAGGGTTTCACTCTTAGTAAAGATTAATGATCTCAGAGGTATTCTCAAGAATGTTGCAAATTTGTCCACAGCTATATAAGACTTGGAAACAAACAACAAAAAGTATGTCAAGGCTAAGCTAATGATATTGTATGTCATGACAGACCATTCAACCCCTCGTCTATTTGAGAAGAATATGAAAATAAGGACGCTTGGTTCAGTGGTTAGTTTTTTCAATCATAACGTAAATATGAAGATAAGATTGTGTAAAAAAACTCATATCCATGCAATTTATTAGGTTAGACACAATCACCAATTGCCTTGTGAAGATCAACAAATTCTTAATCATTTTGCAATCATTTGTAAGAATGGTGTAGATTCATATTTATTGAAATGGCACCCAATGGGTTTTTACCTTCATGGGAACATTTTATAGGTATTTTCCCTTGGGAAAAAGTTTTGACTTGATAGGCTTTGGGATGATAGTTTGTATAAGGATACTGAGATGGAGTCAAATAAAAACAAGAAGGGTGTTAACGAGAACCTAGCTCTAATTTATTATTCAAATAAGGGTAGAAGTAAAGGACACAATCAGGGTAAAGAAAAGAGTGAGGAGTCAGGAAAGGACTTGATCAAAATATAGTGTTTTTTTATTGTAAGCACAATCATTATACATCACAGTGTTTAGAGAAGGGTAAAAAAGTTTAACAACAAATGAAGATAGTGGTATTTATAAAAACTCAGATGAATGAGTTTATTAGAAAATTTGAGAAGCATTTTTGATGATATCTTGGCTTTCTACTAGCATAATTCCAAGGGACATGTGGTATGTGGGAAATGGGGCATCCCAACATATTACATCAACCTGGAAATTAATTTGTAGTTTGAAGAACAAAGGCTTAGCAGTACAAGTTGAGGTTGGTGATGATTCCAAGTATCCAACAAATAGAGTTGGTACTATTCCCTTCTAGCTAAAATTAGGAAACCACAGTATTCAGATCGAAAGGTCACATCATAGCGATTGTCACACATCTAGCTAACACTGAGCATATTGTGATTAACACCTTCCACATAGAACACATTTTATGCTTTTGTCTTTTGATCAATATTGACCACTCCTTTTCCCCTAATTGTTGCAAGAGCGTTCTTTCCAAAAGTGACATTACATCCACTGTCTTTTTCTTTCAGTGACAAAAAATTTCTTTTGTCCCCAGTCATACGTTTGGAACAACCACTATTCACATACCATTTGTTCTATTTATTATGAGCCGATAAGGTGAGTCAACATGGCATGCTATTTTTGGTCTTTGGTTTCTAGCTTCCTTTATGCTTTTGGATATGCTTGTGTCCATCATTTTGATACTTAGACAGGTATTCAAACTTGCTTCTACACTCAATGGACTTGTGCCCAAAATTATTACACTTGGAGCATTCGACTTCACTTAGTAGGGGAGAGAATATGTTATGATTCCGAAGTGAGGAATCATAAGACTTAGGAGTCTGAGTGTATTATATCTGAGATTTTCATCTCTTTCGACTTTGACTCTTCTAAAATCAACAGATTTGTGTCCAAAGATATGACACTTATAACAATGACCATAAATCAAATAGGGATGCCTATTGTGAAAAGAATTATGAGATTGAGTAGGAAAATACCTTCGTCGACTGAATAATTGGCTCATTTTCCATTTACAATATCCTCTTTGTTTAGTTTCTCTCTTGTCTGCATGAAGTCTATCATGATGTTTTTTTCCTAAGACTTTGTAGTTCTTGAACTCTTGCGAACCTGAATTTTATCTTCTTATTCCCAATAGAAGATTCTTGTGTCTTAGAGTATCCCACTCCAGTTCTAATTCCTAACGACCTTTGACAATTAAGGATATGATTTATTCTTCTTGTCCTTTCAACAAATTTCTCATTTAGACCATTTTTGGTCTTTTATTCATGAAAATGGTTTCTTAGGGATATAACCTCTACTTCAAGACACTGACAATTTTCTTTCCATTCTTGAATCATATCTTGAAGCACCTCTTCCTTTCTTTTGGCATCCTCCAGTGCAACTTTCAAAGACAAAACATCATCATTGCATACTTTTGAGGTCGTTTCCCTTTTTAACTTGAGAAACCCTTATTTCAGTTGCTTGTTCTCATCTTCTAGTATCTCATGGTTTCCTTATTCTCCTTTTAGTAGAATGTCTCAACTATCCTTTCTCTTGATAACTTCTTCAAGATTGTCTTTCTGATAGGCAAACTCCTCATTATCATAGTTATATATTCCTTCTTCTGCAAACTACGACTGTTCCTTTAGCTGCTTGTTTTTCTTCCTTTCTTTCTTCAACTCATGAAGGGAACTCATGAGTTCCTCTTCAATGAATACCACTCCTTCCTCTTCTTCCTCTTTAGATTCCATAATACCTTATTTCTTGGTGTTTGTTTGAATTCCATGAGAAGATACTTATATGTCTCATTTTCTAATGAGTCTTCACAGTCTAATTCTGCTGTTGAGTTATCCTCTTTGGAATCAAAGCCCTTCTTCTCATAGGGTTTCTTCTTTTGATGTGTCTGACACATATTTCTAAATTTTAGGTCTTCTTCTCCTTCAGCCTTTTCTTTGTAAGGGAATTTGGAAGACAAATGTCCAACTCTTCCACAATCAAAACACTTAAAGGGAAACTTACCTTTATATTTTCATGAGCCACACTTCAGTTTTTTGACTGTTGAGACACCTCCTTATGAGACTCATTGTTGGAGACCTCAATACTTTCTGAACGATCATCTCTTCCTTGACTTCTTCACCAAGTCCTGTAATCATATTAACCACTTCATCAACTTTGATGAAGTATTCTGCTATGCTTTCATTATTTATCCTCAAGCTCTCAAAGCGTGTTATGAAAGTCTAAAGTTTCACTTGCTTGAATTTATCATTTCCTTCATGGCACTAGTTAAGATCATAAGGAAACTTACAATGTATAACTTCATAAGTTCTGATTGACTAAGACCAAGAAGAATGGCATACTTAGATTTACCATTTCGTAGTTACAATTTCTTGCCATCTTCATCAGTGGGTGTAATATCAAGGATATTGTAGTTTACTAGTATCGAGGTACAAACATCTACCCCCAAGGACATAAGATATGCCTCCATTCCTACTTTCCTAAAATCATAGTTTGTCCCATCAAAGACCGGTATCCTGCTTCAATAAACTTCTTGACTCTTTCCTATTCATAATTCCTTATGGATCTACCTTCCACTGTTTAAATTGTTGCTGAAAGAACTTGGCTCTGATACCAAATGTTGGAATAAGGAATTTCTGAGAAGGGGGATGAGTCAATAATTCAAGAAAATGGTAATTTTCTTTCTGTTACACATGTTCTTGGTTCCTTCTTATGTTCTTTCACATGTGAGATAATTCATTCATGAAATAGTGAATCAATAAATTTTTAGACATACATACTCAAGTAAGAATCTCATGAGCAACATGCCTTTGAAACAGTGTTTTCATCTGGAAACTTAGAGGGAAAAAACCACCAATTTTTTGTTTGTTTTATGATGTAAATTAAGCACTAGCTTAATTACATCTGTTTTTTTGTGAGAACCCACCCAATGGAGGCACTGACCCCCTTTGTTTAGAAATAACCAACTTTCCAAGAGGCACCTACCTCTTAATTATGAAGGAACCAACCTACCATTTCCATTGTTCTACTATTTCATACAATTTCCAAATTGAAAATAGAGGCATACAATTTTACAAGTAAAATACCAACTAATGGTTGTATGCAAATTCAACTTCTGCACTCTGCTTTTTATGCTCACTTGTAATATATCTCCTCATTTTTCTCATAGAAACACTTCCTTTGTGCTTTTCCTTCACTATCCAGGGCTCTCTGCTGAATGCTCCTCACCAATACCCTTGCAACATACTACTTAGATGCACACACTCATTGATTTTCTCTCTCACATATATGTTGACTATTCCCCCTCAATTCAATGGAGGTTCTAAGTTTTTTTCTAGTGTTTCACTTGAATCGATGTATCCAGTGTCACCATAAACACTTCTGAACCATGTACCCCTAGCCTGGCACTCCATTCTTTTGTTGTTTCATACTTTCTTTAGTTTTGTCATTGCATTAAATCATGAGGATGGGCATTGATCACTTCTTTGTCTCACTACACAACTCTCCATGTTGTGTATTTAATTTCAGTCCCCTTACACATTTCACAAAGACTCCCCGTGCATACTTATGGCACATAGAGATCTAGTTGTACATGCTCATGGTGTCATTGTTCTTATTTGACATTTACAATGTGTAAACTAGGGGTCTTTGACCATAAAATCTACTCTTCCGCATTTAATACCATAACTATTGATTGATACATCTTTAATGGGTCGATGTACCATCATATCAAATCTTTTCCATCATAGTATTGTGTAGTGGTGTAACACTAAGAAACAACTTATTTCCTACCTTTGACTATGTCTACCACCTTTTGATTTATCACTCATAAAAATTCCACCATAGGACAGAGGGCAGTAACTGAGGGCTTAGCCTTAAGGTGCTAAGACTTTCAAACCCCTGTCGGGGTCTATATTTATTTTGTTATGCCCTACGCCTTTGCTTTTGTGTTTGTTCCACAACCAAGTGCTAACACTATCAGAGCCCTTATATCAGGGATTTTCACTTATTGTCCATATTCTAGTAACCACAAATCGCCAATCATCGATCATCGATAGGCCCCTATGTTAAGCCCTAGCACTTTGTTCCTTAACACTTCATGATTGTGTGCTATCCCTCATATCAAAGCCCTCTAATCGATGATTTCCATGTGTGGCTAATGTGAAAACCATCGCAAACCTCTGATCATTTATCGCTAATGTGACATCATCGCCTACCACATGGAACATTGTGATTGGTAACATGTGTAAGTCGGATATGGCCCATTAGTTCATCCAAAACAACTAAAAACACCTTCCATGTGTCCTTCCGTACTGCAAAATCATGATGTCATCAACAACCACTTAGCCTTATCAAAACTAATCAGATCCTGCTATATGTCCCATCAGAGATCATCTAAGACTATCATCTATCCTTATCAGATCCAATCAGATTCATCCATGTGTCCTGACTGGAGGAGAGAGAAAGAGGCCTTGCCTTCCTTGGTTTTTCAAAGAATTCCTTTATAAATTCCTTTTTGGCCTCCTTGGTGATTTTAATAAAGAAAACTCAATCTTGACCATTTAACTTAATCAGTGTTCACAGATTCAAACATCCCAATGCTTGTCACTTTTGAGAGTGTTGAAGACCGATCACCAACAATCCATGTTGTTGATCATTGAATATGAAATTGTTGACATCACATAAGACTTCTGATATTGAGATATCACTAATAGATAATCAGTGAATTTCTTCCACTGTGCATTGCGCCTTGGAACCTTTAATTGTTGATATGCAATATGCCGAGACCTCTGATATTATGATATCAATAATCATTAATCGACCAATTTCTTTTTCTATGCATTGCACCTTGGAACCTTCGATCACCAATATGTGATATGATAGGACCTCTGATCACCGATTAGACACGTCTGAAGGACACCAACTCAAACTTGGAATTTCACAAGTTTTTCCTTTTCTTTCTAGTTTGGAGAGGCAAAACATCAACTGGCTCTAATGTTTTTTCCAAAAGTCCATTCTAGGACTTACACATACGATTGGAAATATTATTTGGACCACTATCCAATGGATGGGGTTTAATTAGTCCTTCATCCCATTGTCTATCTCAGAGAGGGCTCCAAAGTCTCTTCACAACTTGAATAAAAGCCACGAAGACATGAAGCTTGCAGCTACCATGAACTTCATTTTGGACACCCAATCATCATGTTGAGCCTTGTTTGACATCAATGCCAACACTTGTACAACTAACCACCTAAATTCCATAAAATGTCCAATAGACAATATTTTTATGTTGATTCTAATCATGGATTTGATTCCTTATTGAAGGATAAATATGATGAGCATGGTCATGAGAATTTGAGCACTTGCTATTTTCTTTAGTGGTTGCATGTCATGTCTAGTAATATATTTCAATTCCCCATTGAATTCTCAGTCTAGCAGGGTGAATTTCATTAGAATATAAGATATTTCTATTTTTAGTAGCCTTTGCATGGAAGTGTTGATAACATATTTCGATTCCCATATGATTATGACTCTAATGAGTACAATATTGTGGAAATGTCGACATATCTATATTTTTAGCAGTGCCTAATTTTAGGTGTGTTATGTATGCTAGGATCCCTTTATCTATTTCAAGCATTTTTTATATTTTTCTTTTTCTTTAGGGGATTTTCTTTTTCAATGTCTATTTTTATAATATGGTGACATGTGCAAACTTGGGGATGGCATGTTTCAGTTCATGGAATGGACAAGTGATGAGATTTACATATGAGTCATTAGTGATGTGGCAAAGCACATGGGTAAATTATTTTAGAGGTGTGACATGGAAATAATGGTAATTTACAATAATGTCAACATATCTTTCTTCCACCCTATTTTTTCTCTCCTAGTGTGCATTAGTGTCCTATTTTATTTCATACTCTCTCATATTTTCCCTACTTTTCTCACATCACTTTGTCCTCAACACAAAAAATCATATATATTTTTTTTGGCCTAAGCCAAATTTTCCAATTTCTCTCAAGGACAATTTTATCCAATTTGATCTATCCAAATTTATTCAATATTGGTTTTATTTTAGTTTGAAAAATAAAAATTTACCTAAGTATAATTTTGTCACAAGTTGAGTTAATTGAAAATACTCCAAGATGCTTTTACCCAAATCAAATTGGCTATAATTATGCTCAATGATATATCTATCACATAATAGCTTAGGAATATTTTAGTTAAACTGAAAAATGTGCCACTTCACTCAATTTTTCAGCTCTAATTTAGTTCGTTAGATGGAAACCTAACTGTACATGTTTTTCTGAAGTGCCACTTTCGGGTAATTTGATCTCCTACCTTCCCTATGAACATTAGAGGAATTATAGGCGGGGAGACTTATAAATAGGTAGAAGAGTGAAAGTTATTGAAGATGTAAAGAAATGAATTTGGTATACATGTTACAAATTAGCCTTACCTTGCTCATTTTTATGACTGAAAACTACACTGGAATGCTAGAAGTGGCATACTTTAGCATTGTCATGGAATTCAGGTTATGTTAATTTAGAAAAAATTGGGTTAATTGTACCAAATATTAACATAATAATAATAAGAATAAGATGGGATAATATCCCCATATTTCTTTATTAAAATTGTTCATTAATTGTTTCTTTGATCCATGGTTGACCATGCCATAACATCTGGAAAAAATCCTTTCAAGAAAAACCTGACATCATCCAAAAATAGGATATATATTACATTATAAAGTATGTAATAGAGGACATACAACTAAAAATAGGAATGCTGACTTAGTCAAAATGGAATATGTTCACAAGAATTCACCCTCTAAGAATGGATGCATGTAAAATATAATAAAGTAATGTCGAACCATGACAATATGCTTAAGGGTACACTTAGAAGAGCTTGCAAAGTGGTGTCATTCAAGGTGCATGAGAGAAATAATACTTCACATTCTTCCTAGTAAAATGGTCCATAAGAAACCTCCAAAAATAGCAAGCGGCCTACTAGCCTAGAAATTTAACCCTTTAGAATCTGAAGATTTTGGTAGATCTATAATAGTCAGTGCACCATCTAGAAGAATTTGACTTGTTGTGTCACATTCATACTTTCTTTTTTGTTTTAGGTGGTTCTTTCCAACCACATCGGTGTGTCCCTAGCCTTGGATGCAATTTTTTCCTTGTAAATCTATAGAATAAGCACCCAAAACAAGAATGCAATGGTTTTCTTTGACCATCAATTTAGTAGCCAAAATGGTTATAACCAATATATGGATAAAGTGGTGGAAGTATCTCCAATGTTCGATTCAGTTGGAGAAAATAAATATATATAGAGAGAACTTCAAATGATAAACCAAGAAAAAATCTTAGAACTTATAAAGTATTGGACAAGAGATCATCAAAATGCTCACAATCTCAAAATTGATATTTCATTTAAAATCCAGGAGGTTGGTTGTGCTGCAAAGAAAATTACAAAATTGATACAATGATGTTCCTACATAACAGGATATAATAAATAAATGAGAAATTTCAACAAAGAAATAGAAGAATTTGTTGTTGTTAAAGAAGATCCCCTGTAGTCCAAGAGCAACCTCTCCCTTTTAAAAATGAATGAGGTAAAATTACCCACACAAAACTCTCCCTAAACAAATTTAAAATGATATGAGAAGAGAGTTGAAATGTTCATGCACTTAGGTGAAATAAAAGTGATGAAACCTTATCTAATTCGAGGGAAAAGTGGAGTAGATAATTCATATTCTTTGTGGACTAGAGGAAAGGTGGATTGAAGTGAGGATAGGGTGGAGAGAGAAGCTAATTCACACTAGTCAACTAAGGACAAAGTGGAGTGAAGTAGTAATGCATGAGAAATAAATTGGTAAAGCAATATGGTGAGCTGGAGATGGAGTAGACTTATGCATGGGAAAAGAGGAGATGGTTCTAATCTAATTTAAATTGAGAGAGAGAGGTAGAGAGTAGATAATGTGGATCAAAGAGTGAATCCCATAATCATGGATTAGTCTACATCCCACCACTTATGACCAAGCTACCATGTGTCACAACTACTCTAATATTATTTTACCCTAAGAATTAATTGAAAATACTCTAAGATTCTTTTACCCAAATCATTTTAGATATAATTCTGCTCAAGGATATTTTTATCTCATAATAACATAGGAATACTTTACTTAAACTGAAGAATGTGCCACTTCACTATGTTTTTCTTCTCCAATTTATTTCATTAGATGGCAAGCTAACTCTACATGTTTTTCTTAAGTTCCATGTTTTTGGTAATTTGATCTCCTCCCTTGTTAGGACCCTATAATAATAGTGATTCCCCCATTACTATTGTCATTGTATTCCTTATTGTTATTATTATGCCCCTATTGTCCCCATATTGTTATTAGTATGCCCCATAGAAACCCACTATTGTTTTTTTTGTGCCTTTATGTTATTAATGTTATATCGGCTTGATTATATTGTGACCCCTTAGACTCCTATATATATAAGGGAGGTTTAGTAATTTGTATCATCCAAGAATTGTTCATTTGTGCAATGTAAAGGAGGTTGACCCCTAGAAGAGGATTAATTCTAAGGGGTTGATCTATCTTTTCTATCTTTTTGTGAGTTAGTTTCCTAACATACTTTGCCTAAGCAAATTATAAGAATTATAGGGGGGATAGTCTTATAAATAGGTAGAAGAGTGATTGTGATTGAAGATGTAAGGAAATGGAAAAGTTATACATGCTACAAGTCAACCTTAGCTTGCTCATTTTTACAACATAAAACTACACTTGAATGTTAGAAGTGACATACTTTACCATTGACATGGAATTCAAGTTATGTTAATTTAGAAGAAATTGCGTTGATTGTACCAGAAGTTAACATAACAATAATAAGAATAAGACTTGATAATGTCCTCATATTTCTTTATCAAAATGTTTCATTAATTGTTTCTTTGATCCATGGTTGACCATGCCACAACATCTAGATAAAATCATTTCAAGGAGAACATGACGTCATCCAAAAATAGGAAATATATTACATTCTAAAGTCTCTAATGGGGGTTGTACAACTAAAAATAGGCATGCTAACTTAGTCAAAATGCATTATGTTCACAAGAATTCACCTGCTAAGAATGGATGCATGCAAAATATAATAAAATAATGTTTAACCTTGGAGAATATGCTTAAAAGTCAACTTATAAGAGCTTGCAAAGTGGTATCATTCAAGGTGCATTAGAGAAATAATAATTTACATCCCTCCTAGTAAATTGCTCCATAAGAAACCTTCAAAATAGCAAGGGGTCCTATTAACATAAAAATTTACCCCTTTAGAATGTGAAAAACATGGTAGATTTGTAATAGTCAGTGCAACATCTAGAAGAAGTTGATCTATTGTGTCACATTCATTTTTTTTTAGGTTGTTCTTTCAAACCACATGGGTGTGTCCCTAGCCCGGGATGCAATTTCTTCCTTGTAAATCTACAAAATAAACACCCAAAACAAACATGCAATGGTTTTCTTTGACCATCAATTTAGGTGGCAAAGAGGTTATAACCAATTTATGGATAAAATGGTGGAATTATCTCCAACATTATATTCAAATGGAGAAAAGAAATATATAGAGAGGGCACTTCAAATGATAGACTAAGAAAGATTATTAGAACTTATAAAGTATTTCACAAGAAATCATCAAAATGATGAAAAACTCAAAATCAATCTTTCTTTTCAAATCCCGGAGGTTTGTTACACTATGAAGAAAATTACAAAATTGATTCACATATGTTCGTACATAAGATAATATAGTAAATAAACGAGAAAAATCAAGAGGGAAAGAGAACAATTTGTTTTTGTTGAAGAAGATCCCCTATGGTCCAAGATGAACCTCTCCCTTTTAACAATGAAGGAGGTAAAATTACGCATGCAAAATTCTCCATAAACAAATGAAAAATGATGTGATAAGAAAGTTGAATGGTTCATGTGCTTAGGTCAAACACAAATGAAGAAACCTTATCTAATTCGAGGGAAATGTGGAATAGATAATTCATATACTTTGTTGACTAGAGGAAAGGAGTGAAGTGAGGATAAGGTGGAGAGAGAAACTAATACACACTAGTCAAGTAAGGACAGAGGGGAGTGATGTATTAATGCATGAGAAATAAATTGGTGAAGATATAGGGTGATGTTGATGGTGCTGGACCCTCCAACATGTCAAGGGGATCTCCCCAGTAAGAAGTCCCAATTAGACCTCAGACCATTTGGTGTAGGAGTCCCAGCAGTGGGTCATAAGGTAATGCCTTGACCGTGTTCTCGCACACAAGAAAGTAAGATAACTCTGTCAGTAGCAAGCGTGTGACTAATGTAGTGAGTCAAGGAATGAGTATGAGAGGTTCTGACACTCCAAAGGGGGAGGAAGATGAAGGTGTGTTCCAAGTTGAAAGGGATTAGTCCCAACTCAGCTAGGAACACACAACACAATGGACATGCATAGTATCCTGCAGAGTAGTCGACACAGATGCCGCATTCCCAGCATACAAGGTAAGATAACACGAAAAACACTCATGGATCAGTCGGAGGCGAGTGTGATGATTGATATAATAAGGTTCAGAGAAAGGTTTGTCTAGTGTCTTGCAGAGTAGTTGACACGGACAGTGACAACATTAACAACATATGCAACACATTAACAACAAGATTCATATAATTTCATGTGAATCAGTTCAGATACATGTATGTAAGTTAAATAACATATATCATTAAGGAAACCAGAGCAGTCCAACTACAATAACAACATATGCATCAAAATGTGTTGGTTTTCATTATAAAAAGAAGTGTAAGTCACAATCATACAATCCACCATGTAAACCTACTATCCCTATCAGTAGAATCTTACAGCCACATCTACCTACTCCTCCAAAGAGATGTACTACCTTCATGCAGTGGAGAAGGTAAGACACATTACAATACTGTCCGAGCCTTCTTCAAGATAGTCTTAGTAGAAGCTTGGTGGACCAAAAGCCTATACAATGAGTTACGAGAGACTATTTATAGCAAAGGGTGGGGTGACCCTTTACATTACCCTTTGTGACAGTTCAACTACCCTCATGACTCTTCACCTACTCTATGACTATTTCATTCAATTGTTGATGCTTGACTTATACTTGACATGACTCAACATTACAATGCACATGTGCTCATGTGAGACGACATGGCTTGAGAAAGCCTTGCAAGGCATCACTAGCACTCATTCACTATGGTGAGAACAACTCTTTGACATGCTTGTGATGGTGAAGACGGTGAGCTGATGCAAATCTTGGTCATTCATGATGGTGTGGATGTACCTCATGGTGACATCTTGCTAAACAAAAGCCTTCATTGCAACCAGTGTGTTGGTTCGGCCCCTTCATCCAACTCGTCTACTCACATGCACATGGTCTTCTTGGGTATGATTGAACTGGAAACACACTAATGCATAGTGCCCACGCTGATCTCAAAGTGTGTGCTAGTGATCATACACATCAACTTGACAAAGTACATGTTCAACAACAATTGGACTTTCTTCTTGTCTTCTACTTGGTGAGTGTGTTGAATGGGTTGGATTGCATGCATGCACTCAACTACATGCATGTTTTTGGATCCTTTGCAAGCGATCAACAACATTGCTCACCATGTTTGCTCTATGTCAGCTGCTGGGATGGATCCTTAACTTGTACTAGAATAGTTTCATCCGTGATTTCATGTTCTGCCCACTGTTGCTCCTGTTCTTGCTACAATTCATTTTATTATCTGTGCAGCTTCATGTTCTTCCTGAGTTGTTGCTTTAGCACATGCAACTCCTTTGTCCCGTCTTCTACCTTCGCGCGATCTTCATGTCACACCGTGATTCAGATTTAAATAGGAACACAACAAATTATAGATATAACCATAAATACAAAGATGCAGTACAAATAACACTTCATTTTATTAATATCAAATATTGAAATATGCTTACAAACAAAATGGAAATAACACTAGCTCGGGTGATGATAGCTTATCTCTGAGAAGAGTTGTGGTGGCTACATGCCTCTGAACTATGTTACAATGAGACTCAAGGGCCTTATTATTACTGAACAATGAGAGAAAATCCTGAAAAACCAAAACCCTAACCCGAAGAGATGTAACACCAAGAGTTTATGTGCCCCGTAGGGGTTAGTTGGACAGACAATTTCCTGGGTCACCACTTGGTCATATTACCTCCATTTGACGTGCATGATAGTAGATTGCAGGAAAAAAACATTGTTTACGGCCTCAAAATGACTCCGAAAGTTTAGGAACTGAAAAAATGCTAAAAATAGAAAATTGTGCTACAATTAAGGAAACTGAAAAATTGAAAGAAAAATGGTGCAAGTACAAGTGGAGTTAGCAAGAAACATTTTTTAGGGCCTCAAAATGACCCTGAAAGTTTAGGACCCGAAAAGGTACTAAAAATAGTAAATTGTGCTACAATTAAGGAAACTAAATGTGAAAGAAACAATGGTGGGGGTCCAAGTGGAATTGGTGGGTGGCCACCAATATCCACTTGGATCATTCCTCCCCCCTCGGGAAGAAATGGTCCCCAATCCATTGACTTCCTCTGTAAGATGATGAAAATTCTATTGAACTTGATCCCAGGTAAGCCACTTACCTTGGTAAAGGAGTTGCCCTGCTATGACAACTTGATATAGCTAGATCTTCTACCGGAAAGTGTTCTTGATTTGTGTGTCCATGATCTGATTAGTTGTGGCTTGTTCCTTGCAATATGGATTCAACTCTATAGGTGTGAGTTGTTCTCTAATGTCTGATGTATCTAGAAATGGTGGGAAGTATGGTCGAAGAAGGTCCACATTGAATGCTAGCTGCAGGCCAAGGAATGGAGGAATGTTGAGTTCAAATGCATTGTCTCCCACAACCTTGTTAATGGTGTAAGGATCATATTAGAGGTGTTTGATTTTTTGATAAGCTCTGGTAAGGTGTTCCTTTCGCAAACGCAACCATACGCTGTCGCCCACCCAAAACTTGTGTGGCACCCGATGTTTATCATGTCGCTGCTTGTACTTGGCATTTGATTTGTCAAGAATGTCATGGAACTGCTCATGGATATGTTGGATGTGCTCAATGAAGTTGTTTGCCTTATCAGTGTTGGACTAGACATGAGCCAAATCTACCTAAGTAACTGCAAATGGCATGGCCATATCAATGGGACATAGTCGCTGGAATCTCAAGCCCACCTGAAAAGGGTTGTGTCCAATCCAGCTATGGAGAGCCCTATTATAGTTGTGATGGACATAGGGATGGCTCTCATCCTATGGGCATGGATGCTATGAGTTGTACATGCATAGAATGTGTATGATCATCCTATTGATGACCTCTGTCTGGCCATCAAATTGTGGAGAAAAAGTTGTGGACATAGCGAGCTTAGTGTCCAGCATCGATTAGAGACTGGACAAAAATGTACTAAGGAACCTGTTGTCCCTATCTGAGATGATAGACTATGGGATCCTAATGTGTACCCACACTCATTTAAAGAAGAGTTTAGCAAAGGCTTCCGCTGTGATATTCTTCTTGTAGACAACGATAATGGCAATCTTCGAGAATCTGTCAATGACTATAAAAACCCAGTCATTTCCCCACTTAGTAGAAGGAAGGCCCGACATGTAATCCATGGTGATGGATTCCCAAGGTCGATTAGGGGTAGGTAGTGGAGTATAAAGGCCTTTCTTCTTGATGTTCGGTTTGGTAATGCCATGGGACGTGCAGGGTTTGATGTACTTCTCAACATCATGTTGAAGATTTGACCAATAGAAATACTTCTGTGGTACTGCCACTATCTTCTCAACCCTGAATGCCTAGTGGCCCAATTGTAGTATGCTTCCCAAATCATCTTAGCATTCTCACTTGAAGAAAAACAAAGGTGTCCCATGTAGCATAATAGGGCATCCTTGAGGTGAAAATTCTAAACTTGGTGACCCTCTAAGAGCATCTGGTATGTGTGGCCAAATTCTGGTTCGCATTTGTAGAGAAGTGGCCAATCAGAAGTCCCATGCCCATAAGAGTTGATCACGGTGGTTAACGCCATGATTGGTGGTCGATTGAGGAAATCTGCAACGTTATTGGTGCTACCCTTCTTATACTTCATATTCAAATGGAATTGTTGCAGGCATGTGGACCACTTCTGATGGTGATCATTCTGCAACTTCCCTTGCATCTGTATGAACTGTAGGGGCTGATGGTTTGTGTGGGCAACTGTTTCCTTCCCCAAAATGTAGTTCTTCCATTGATGCTAGGCTTGCATAATGGAATACATCTCTTTGTCATAAGTGGGATCCTTTCGGACTGTGTCTCAAAGTGTCTCACTGTGATATGAAATTGGATTCTCTTGTTGAGTAAGGACTGCCCTAATAACATAGTTAGAGGCATATGTCTCGATCTCAAACGGTTGTTGCAAGTTTGGTAATGTGAGTACTGGTGTAGAGGAGAGGCCATGTTTCAACTTTGTGAATGCCTTCTATTGAGATTCAGACCGAAAGAATTTTTCTTTCGCTCCTCCCTTGGTGACTTGACTCAAGGGTCAAGTGATATGAGAGAATCCCAACACGAAGCTGCAGTAGAAATTGGCAAGACCCAGAGAGTTGCAGAGCTCTATTAAAGTGCTTAGAGCTCATAAATCCTGAATGAATTGGATCTCAGTTCGATCCACATGCACCCCCCATTCATCAATAATAAATCCCAGATATTGAACTTAGGTCATGCCAAAAGTGAATTTCTCCAAATTAGCACAAAGCTTGTGTTGTCATAGTGTTTGCAGAATGTGTCAGATGTGGTGGAGGTGCTCTTCCCAACTCTAGCTGAAGATCAGGATGTCATCCAAGTATACCACTACAAATGAATTGGTGAATGGCCGCAAGATGTCATCCATCAGCCTCATGAAGGATGCAGGAGCATTCGTTAACCCAAAAGGCATAACCAACCATTTGAAAAGGCCCTCCTTGGCTTTGAATGTAGTCTTCCACACATAGGAGGGTTCGATTGGTACCTAGTGATATATTGATTTCAAGTCGATCTTGCCAAAATATTTGTCCCCCTTCAGTTGGTCTAGAAAGTCATTAATCCGTAGGGTCAGGTACCTATTCTGGATAGTGATCTTGTTTAGTACCCAATAGTCAATACAGAGTCTCCAAGTCCCATTCTTCTTCTATACTAACATGATCAAGCTCCCATAGGGCGATGAACTTGAACGGATGTGACCTTTCTGTAGCAGCTCCTAAATTTGCCTCTTGATTTCATCGTTCTCCATAATGGAGCACCGATATATTTGTCGATTGGGCAGCAATGCAACTGGGGTCAGCTCAATAGAGTGATTTACCTAAAAATGCAGAGGGACCCCTACAGGCAAGGTTAAGATGTCCTTGTACTCCTCCACAACCTTGTCCATCCATTATTGTTGTGTGGAGGAGCCATGTCTAGAGGTCGTGGCCACCGTCTTCTTCTTTACCTAAGGGCGTATCATCAGGAAAAGAAATTTCCCAATTTTGGAAATGAGCTTACTACATTGTTTTGCAATCACAAAAGAGATGGTGGTAGGTGATGCTACCTCTAGTATCCTGTACAACTTATTTACCAAAGTAACAATAACAGCATGAGGCCTTGACTCATACACAACATGTCACTTCCATAAGTATGGTTGGCCTAATAATACATCACAAACATCAAGGGGAGAAATGTCACATAATACCTCATCCATGAAGGGATTGATGTTGTAAGGAAGGTGACACTGCTGGCTCACATGAAGATCTCGTCCTTGGTGAAGCCACCCGATGGTGTACAACTATGGATGTGTTGTGGTTAGTAAGCCCAGCTACTTCATGACCTTTGTCGAAATCAAGTTCTTTTTGCTCCCACTATCGACAATGAACTATAGCGGGGAACCCTTTACCCACATCAAGGAGAGGAAGAGGCACTCCTCCTCTGGATCTTCAGGTTCCTCCTTCTAGATCTTCGTGATGGCAACGATGGTGTTGAGCTCCACATCGATAATCTACTTCCCTTTGTCATTTCCCTTATTGGGTTCTGACTTAGAGTTGGAACATGCATCTGATTTCGAAGCCTTAAGCTCAGCCACTAGTGACTGCTTGGCTTGATACTCACTTGTGTTGTGAGTGGAGCTCTTATGGAACTCACACCACTTTCCCGTGTCCTTCTTCGGATTCAAAATGTTGTTCTTTTCTTGTGGCTTTGGCGGGCTATTTTGGTTTGCCCTACCTTGGCTTTGTCCTTTGATCTGTGGTTTGGGGTCACCTTTCCCTTGCTTTGAATTTGCAGATCCAAAGTATCGCTTCTTCTGTTTAAAATTTTTCTTAATCTTGATGGCATATCGGTATGTTGTGCCAATCGAGGAGATGTCCAACAATTCCATCTCGTCCTGGATGTACTTGTGTAGGTAGTCATGGTAGTTGAGAACCAAATTGTAAAATTTTGTAGATGTTCTATGCTAAGAGCAATTTCACTTTTCTCACAGCAATCATACAAGTAGTTAAGCAAAATGTAGATAGAACATATAAGCAGATCTTACAGAAGACAAATCAGAAACAGGAAAAATGTGTGTGTTCATTTTGGCGGTCAACAGGATGCTTCAACCAGCAAAGTCTCCCTTGGTCAGCCAACCCAGCATGTGTCACAACAGCCCTCCAACCAGTAGATGAGTCAACCCAAGTCAGTTCTACAAAAGTCAACTCTGTCCTGAAAAGTCAACACAGGGGCAGCAAGCTAAAAGTCAACGCAGTAGCAAAATGGTCAACCCTTTGACCTCGATTTTTGTGCCAGGTAGTATGGCCTTCAAAAATCGAACCTTCCACAAGTTCTCAGCTTGATTGGACCAAGCATTGACCAAAGTCAATGCTGGTCAAACTTTCTGCGAAACCCTAGCAGCAGAAAATCGTACTACAGCTCAGCCGTACGGTCTGTCCTCTTCGTCCTTCCCATGTGTGGTTGAAATTCGTCCTCCAGGTAGCTCATACTCTTTAGGATGAGAGAGGAAGATGTGAGTTGATTTGTGATGAAATTCTCTCCAACTTTTCCTGTATTTATATCCATCAATGAGGGTGTGTGACACATCTGTTGGGCATGTGAGCCTACATTACAAAACTGGCCGACCTTGCACATATAATTTATTAAGAATAATAAATTCAAAATATAAGTTCTGCTTATCGGATTAAGACTATTTTTATATAGATTTTACACCTCTCAGAAAGAGAAATCCAACAAAAATATTAGCCTCTTAATCTGAGTATCAGAACATGGAGTTTGGACCTAGTTGTAAAAACATGTTCTACAAGAAGAACATGACTCTATATATCATAAATGACCAAAAGACTTAATACATACATCCATCACCCATCATAATGGTGAAACACCAAAAGTTTACATATGATAACACCATTCATCCCAGGCATAGTGGGGAACCCAACATAGGCCGTTACATGACCTGAAGAGATCTCATCAAATGACTACACTAAATAGAGACATACTATTACATCATGATTCTTGATATGACCTTCACATCGAATGATATACATGACGTTTATAACAAAGACCAAACACCTAAATAAGATCATGATAAACATTAGCAACAACATTGTATGATCTGCTCCATAGGATCTGTCATCAGCAACTAGACCAACAACTTGTATTAGTGCATGAATCATCAAGATATGTCTGCATTAACACATCCTTTCTCATAGAATATAGAATCATTCTATCATATGTGAGAAACACCATAGCCATCCAGATCTACATGGACCAAGTATCATGCATCTTTGAATAATCATCCATGTATCTAGCAAACAATCTCATCCATAGATGTGCCAAGCACAATCTAGCAATATATGATCTTTATGCATATGGCGACAACAGTATATGAGATACACATCATCAAGTGAATTCAAGCTATGTACTTCTTCTTATCCTTATGAAGATCACCATGTAGGCACCATTAGTGAATCAACCACAAATCTGATCTAAATATCAACTATGTAACCCCAAGAATCATCTGAACAACTCATAACCATATCATAAGCATCATCACCAAGGACTATTAACCATAATGCCAACAATGCATTAAAAGCATATGCTCCCCCTAAACCCGTGTCGTCTTGTTTACTGTCAGATCTGATCATGCATATCAGCAAGGAGTATGAAGTCATCATCATTATCAAGTTAGAAACAAAATACTTCTAACCATCAATACATTTCCACACATCATCAGCAAAATGTAACCATTATCAAATAGCGCAAATAAACCAAACTGATCCTTTTCCTGAACGTGTCCCCACTGCTTTTCCTCATACTGACATATACGCGATTTTGTAGTGTATAACTCGCATATATACGCGACTTTCATTTATGAAACTTGCGTATGAGATTTAGGGCACTGAAGGTTAACACTTTCAGCTCCCCCTGAGTCAATTATCTCTGTGTTGTGCTGAGTATCCTATGTTGTGCCACATCTTTCTGACTAAACTTCCTTCTTCTTCCACACTTTCAAGCATGTTGATTTTTTCTCCTTTTGGTGTGGTGCCCGAAACTTCTTCCTGCATTCCTTTGCTATATGTCCAAACTTTTTACATGCATAACATCTCATATGTTTCATATTCCTCCTCTAACAATCAACAGCTTTGTGACCATACATATTGCAAGCAAAACAATATCCATTAAAGTACCTTGAAAGAGATGATCTTTCTGCATGATGGTCTTGAACTCCTCTTCTTCTGCAACTAGCTGCAACATGTCCAAGATTATGACATACATAACATTCAACATTATTCATCTGAGTAAATGGCCGACTATTACTTCCATAGTAAGGAGTAAAAGATTTTCTTTTAATAATTTCTTTCCTTGGTTGTTGATGGGGTTGACCTCTTATCTCCTTGTTGATCATTTTAGATTTGTCTTTAGTGTTCCTTGCTTCAGCTTGTGCACTAGATTCTCCTTCAATCGATTCATGAAAACCAAGTCCAGTCTTGATAGCAGGAGACCTTTGACTACTAAGAATATCATCCAAGACTTTAGAGCTATCTTGAAATCGTAAAAGCTTATCCTTTTCTTC
>APFE030400343.1:498290-509166 GCA_000404065.3 Pinus taeda | reverse complement strand
ATATTATCCTCCTTGGCAAGCCTTATACCTCTGCTCTCCATGTCAAACTTCAAGAAAGAGAGAAAGTCTTTAAAAAACATGTTTATCTCTGGGTACGCAGGTTCTCTCTACCTTACCTGCGTGTATGCACTCCAAGTTCATTATACCTGCGTACTTGTACGCTCTGTATGTCAAGGGTTGGGTGCGTACCCCTGTAAAGGTCAAAAGGCGCGAGTTTCATCTTAAAAAAAGTTACTTGTGGTCATTTCTAGAGCATTCTAGAAGATTGTTTGACGTGTATTGAGCGCCTCCAGATGGTTCATGCATCCCTATGAAAGAGGAACTTATCCCATCAAGAGCGGAGCTACCCCATCCAAAAGAGGGGCTTATCCCATTGATGATGGACCTGATTAACTTCCTCTAGAACACTATAAATACAGGCATTGGGCCAAAGGAGGGGAGGTTGAAAGCTAAACATTCCAAAGGGTAGATGCTGCTGGAATTAGGACTTCCTTGTAGAAGCTTGTGAGTAGAGATTACCATCCTTTCTTGTTTCATTTGGAAGTGTGTGCGCTTGTCAAAGTAGAGGAAAACTCTTGCTGGACCCTGGGAGGAACTTGCACAACACCAAGGCTCAGGTTGTAATGGTTTCTTTTGTTTCCTTAATACAAATAAGTCCATTCTTCTCAGTGATTTGTTGTTAATGAATTGTTTCATATACTCCTTGGTCTATATGTTGAATATGTTTTGTTTTATGAGATATTCAAGTGTTATGTAATCGTTTGATTGTTAGTGTATGCAGGTTTCGAAGTGAAGGAGGAGCTCATTTGGATCGACGAGGCTAGACTACTACAACAACGTTGGACATCAGGTAGGATCGAAAAACACTTGGTTTCTTATATGATAATGCATGTTTAGAGAAGGATTGCTCTTAATTGTCTTGTTTGTCACTAGAGAGTCTTAGACTCCTAGGGAGGTTAGTTTTGTCAGCAAAAATAACTCTTTCCGCATGACAGGTGCAAACAAATGTCATGTCAAATGGTGAAAATTTTGGTTTTTCCACATTTTTAATTGAGCTACCAAATATCCCCTACCCCTTCTTGTTCTTTCAATTTAAATGAGCCCCAAAAAAGAGGTAAAAGGATACTCAATGGGTTATCTTTTTCATGAGGTTTTGACAAGCCTAAAAAAGAGGTAAAAGTATGCTTAAGGAAGCATATTCTTTTTGGTTTAATGAACTAAAATAAGAGGTAGTAGTGTGCTTAGTATAATTTTGCTTTTTTTAATTAGGGTGAGAAATGGAGAAGAGTAAACTCATTTTATTTCATTATTTAATGAGCATGAGAAAGACATAAAAGAAGCTTGTCCTAGTGAAATGAGTATAAGAAAAAGAAGCGTCTAGTAAATTCAGTATAGTGGAATTTTCCTAATCAAGATGAAGCAAAGAGGTTTCTAAGGTAAATGCACTCATAACAGTAGTCTCTCTAAGAAAGGTAAGGTCACAAAGCAAAGGAAAAAAATGATACAAATGGAATGAGGTCAAACATGAATATAATGGTGGTACACAAAGATAGGTGAAACAACAACATAACAGCATTCATAAGACATTAGCAGCAACAAAAATCAGTGATCACAAAGTAACATTAAAATTCATTTTGATCCTCTACAACATATATCCAAAATCCAATATAAGAGAGAAAATTGATTCTCAATTCATGTAATTGCAAGTCTATAACAATAGCCTTGTAACTACATAGAGTTGTGGAATGAACACCAAAATGGAAAGAAGGTGTTATTCTAGGGCATCCATGAAAATGTAGACTCTATCTCACAAGTTACAATGTGCAAATAAAGAAGGAGTAATGTCACATCTTGGTAGGATCGTACCTAAGGTGAAATGAAATGTTGTAGACAATTAATAATGTAATGTATGAAGTGGTGAAATGCTTACCCTTATATGTTGAGGTCAAGAGAACATACCTAAGATCCGGGAGATGCCATAGTACACCAAGGTTCTCATAAGTATACCTATATTCCATGCATCAATTAAGACTCCAAGTAATGTAAGTAGCCATGGAAATTCATAGACTTTGGTCACAAAAACATAAAACGATACAAAGAGATGAGGATGTATAGTAATCCTTATGATAAATATTAATTATTTATGTTTCACCCATGGTAAAAAAACTTATCAAGGAACAAAGTAGGTCATTTGTGCATGTAATTATGGAGAATTTACTGCCTTTGGAGAAAACCCCCTCCTCCTTCATTCTTCTGATGTAGATTATAGGAGTTCCAAGCCACCATTCAACATTCCATCTATTCTAGGTTAGTGCTTATACCCTCCTCATCATTTCCATGTATTTTTTATGCAATTTCCTTGATAAGTGGCTTAGTACTGAACTTGTTTTGAAATTGAGGGTGTCATCGCCCCTCTATAGGTTGAGCACGGTGATGAAAAAGCCCCCATTTCCCTATTTGACACTTGTTGCTAGAAATAATCACCTAGAATACCCATGGATAGGGTAATGAGGAACTAAATTCTCAAATGTGGGGCTTGGGATTAGTTTTGTTTGAAGAAATTTTATGTAGAATGAAAAGCCTAATGTTTGAATCTATAAAATCGATTGAGTGGAAAGAGAGGGAGTAGAAGGAAGAAAACACAAGAGCCATACAACACCCTACCAATATAGCATTGCTACATGCATGTGGCTTCCTAAAAATTTTCATGACTCAAAACATGAAGAGCCAAGTGGCTCTCTTATAGAGGGTTGTGGGGAAATGGGATCCCACAAATTAATGGTTTATGGTACAATATTAAATGTTTCCCCTATATATGGAAGATATCTACTTCCTCAATTATCAAGGTGTGGGGGAGCCATTTTTGGTAGTAGAAGTAAGAGGTATTGGTCAGGAAAATGTGGATGTGTTTCTGGCCCAATAATGTAGAGACACAACTCACAAGACAAGTGGAAAGATCCCAATAAAATATGTGACTGACATAAACTTTCATACTATTCTCTTCTTAATTGCCTATATAGTAGGTTCGCATTGCACCACTTTGTGTTTAGGGCATAAGTGGGCATCACAGTGAGGTGCTTGGAGCCTACAATTTTTAACTAATATGCAAAATTGCTCAACAATATGAAGGACAGTTGATAAAGTGAAGAACATGAAGATAAAAACCATTTGGATATAGGAGCATCTTAGTCTCATTCTTCCTTTAGAAAATACCATTGATGAAACTACAAGTGAGAACACCATATCCTAGGCCATTCGCTTCATATATGACATAGTGGACAAATTTGATATATAACTTGAGAGGATGAGTAGAAATACACCTATTTGATGAGGATTACTTTGATTGATTCAAGGATAAGTATGTAGTGATAGATGATTATTCCCACTCTAGTAATACTTCTATGATGATGCAAATCTAAGTGTTCCCCCTAGCATAGAGAAGGGTGATATTAGTAAATATATATTTTTGAGCTTTTAATTTTTTTAATGTTTTTAGTTTTTTAGCATGTGTTTCTTTTGGCAACATTTTTTCAATGACACTATTCATGTTTAGTTGACAAAAATGTGGCACTAACCCTATCCCTTAGGAAATCCCTATACCCTCATCAAGGAGTGGTAACATAGGAGGTGGTTGAGGAAGATATTAAGGAGGGAAGCATGATGAGCTTAAAATGAAGACATATAGAAGAAGATAAAAGGGAAGACTAAGTTCACTATAGTGTGGAATTCCTCTTCTTCTAATTAAATTCCTTTTCGGTTGAAAATTTTAGTTGCCATATTTTCTTGTGTAGTTGCAGTATTCTTTTGGGATTATATTTACATGTTTCTAGAAGTTTATTTGGATAATTGGATAACACAAGGGCCACTAAAGGTTCATACAAACATTTTGTGAGTAATTTTTTATTGTTGTAGACCATTATAGATATGATTAAACTTAAATAAGTTCACGTTTTGGACATTATTTGGTACATTACTTGATCAGAGTGTTTTGAAAGAGGGATCCCTGATGAACACAACCAACATTATAGTAATTGTTAACTTTCCTCCCCTAGTTAGTGTTAAGACATTACATTCCACTTTGGGCCACATCATTTATTACCAAATACTATCCACAATTATTTTTCTATTGGAAATTGATGGGGGGATCACTAAAGAATTTGAAACCTTATGTTGGATTGATGAATGTGAGTCTACCATCAATCTACCAAAGGAAAGACAGTAACCTCTCTTATTTTAGTGTCCCATAATTGGAAAATGGAATTTCATGTACATTTTGATGCGTTCGATATTGCATTTGATGTTATTCTAGCATAACCAAGGGCATGGCATCTAGATCATCATATTCATTTTATAAGAAAGAAGTTATCTCAAGCTAAATGAAACTATAACAACATAGGAAGATATGATTTAGCTATGGTATATTCTTTCTTGTAGTTTCATAATTACCTATTCAAAGGAGACTCTATATTCTATACAAATAACTCAAACTTGAAGTATTTAATCAATAAATTTATATTGAAAGGGGTAATTGCGCCAAGAGGCGCTCTACAGCTTGATATATGAGGGATATGTTGTCACATAATGTTACGTTAAATAAATTTTAAAATATAATGTCGGCTAATTAATTAAAAATAAAGAATAATATTGAATAAATTATTGCACTGAGAAGATGTTGTCACATAGTTACATTAAATAATTTAAAAATATATCTTGGTTAATTAATTAAAAATAAAGAATAATATTGAATACATTAGCTCAATTATTTTTCTAACAAAAAACACATATACTAAACAATATTATCAACACATAAAATAAATTAAAGTGTAGACCAAAAAAAACAAAACAAAACAAAAACAAAAACAAAAAATTGATTTAGCTAAGGTGGAGCTCAAATGTTTGTTCTTCGAAAATTCTTAAACTATTTAATTTGTAACCCATAGTGATGAAATTATATTATTTCTCTATAAATTATGTTTGGCTTCATATTGAAAAAACAACCTCACCTATCTATAAAACTTACCAACACCTTATTCTTCAAAAAATATTAAATTGTGTTTTATATATAATGTAAAAAATCATATGAGACTATTTGCCCAAAAACTGAATATACATAGTCAACTCTTATTACATCTGAAATGTGGCATGAAATTGCTATTTTTACAGAACTATAATATTGCTTACAAAAAATTTAAATTGACATCATAGTTAAAAAAATTATCAAAGTAAAGAAAAATTAGTATTTCATATATATAAATTAAGTAGAATTATTTTTTGCTTGTTCGACAATGGTGACACTACATCATGGTCATGTCCAAGAATAATAGTCATATAGGACATGTAATTAAACTAGCGACTTAACATCTAGGAGTGCCTTAACAACACACAATCACCATCTATCCAAGACCTCATGGATATATAAATTAAGTAAATTGATTTGTTAGTTAAAAATATTTTTGTGTGAGTTAAATTTTCTCAAAAACAAAGGAATAAGTATTTTTTAAATATAAATCATGTCAATTGATGTGATAGTTAAAAAGAATTTGTATGATGTAAAATTCATATAGCCAGAAATTAATATGACAGATATATAAATTTTGTGTGGGATAAACTTTATCAAGTAAAATTTAAAAAGTATTTGAAATATGTAGAGGAAAAACTATATATAATAATAAATATAATTATATAGAAGAGAGAGAGAGAGAGAGAGAGAGAGAGAGAGAGAGAGAGGAGAGAGTACACACTTTTCTTCTGACTGTTAATTTAACAAAGTGAAAAAATAATATAATATGTGTGTGTGTGTGTGTGGTGTGTGTGTGTGTGTTTGTGTGTGCGCGCGTGTGGAAAATAATGCTATAATAAATTACATAAATTATATTATAGTTGAAATATGTTTGTCTGAGCTAAATTTTATCAAAATAAAAAATAATAGGTATTTAAAATATATAAAATTTTATCATTATTAGAAATATGAGTGCATAATATGGGTGTTTAATTTAATTTCACTCAAAATATTCAAATTTGTAAATTATAAGACATTATATGAAAATAAGAAAATAGATATTCATCAAGCATCAAAGGTATCAAATCTCTTGAGGTGCAAGCCTCTTTTTGAGCGCAAATCTCTCAAGTGCAAAACTTCAGGAAAGGTTTTCACCTCGAGAGATTTGATCCCTCTCAATGCTTGATAGAGTCAGGTTTAAAATGGATCTAGGCTGGTATAGAAATAGTGGTTGTTGTTTCAGTGATTTTCTTTTGAAATGATTGTCAATCTTAGTAACAGTTAGACTAAAAATCACATCAATATTTCTTAATTCTAAAATTCAACTTAAATTTTCAACCAAGGGTTGTGCAATCTTATGAAGTGTTGCACACTATATATGTAAACATACATAAGTGCAATCAATGAAAAAACCTTAATGATATTTTAGTAAGATCAGTGATCAACTATGAGTACCCCATTTGACTTTACTCGTCATAATCTAAACTAATGTTTTTATATTGCATTTATTCTTGCAATTGGTTAGAAGTTAAATAAGAATAGGCCCACTTCTAAGTGAATTAAGCGATGATAGAATGAGAAGGACCTTGCAATAAATTGTTGTACATATCTGAGAATAAGGAAAAAATCATGGAATTAAATATCATGTTCATAGATATTCCCTAAATCCACGAAATAGCTAATCAATGCAATTCAAAAGAATGAGAGTAATCATAAAAAAACATTAAATTTAATATTGTTGTAAATAAAAGTGTTGGTAATTTAAAAATGAGTAAAATATAATAAGTTATTCTATAGGAATATTAAATTCTCAAACAAAAATAATTAATGGAAATAATAAAATGATTACCTCCCTTAACATCATTATTACAGGGTCAAGTTGGGACTGGGTGAAGGAACAAACAACTTTGGAGAACTTATTACCCTTCGCAATTTATTACATTTTTCTCTAAGCCATGATTGCAGAAATATACAGATCTTTGGAGACTCCAAAATAATTATTAATTGGTTCAATAATATCACGATCTGACATGCACACACACTTAGAAATATTTTGGATGAAGTGAATATTTTCAAATCACATTTTAATTCCATCATATGTCATCATATTTATAGGGAGCATAACGACAGTGCTGACAACCTTTCCAAGGAGGCCATGCTACTTCCCAGAGGACAGTGGATGATACATGAGCATAGGGGTATTGCACAGTACCAATATTATCGTAGGCCATACATAGATCATGCATATCATTAGGTTGATGGAACCTAAATTTTTGCTAAAAGTTATCGGTTATAAATTATATTGTATATATATCATAGTTTATTTATGAGATCACCCTGCATGGTGTATATATTCTAGATCTCACAGTTTTTGAACATACATATTAGACACACTCTAGCTATCACCCTGTGTGGTGATTATGCTTCTTTTTTCAGCCATTACACGAATGGGTTTTGATGGAATTTTGTGACTCATTTGATAGAGACAATTGATGCATATGCTGTCAAGCATCTACTATATGTAATTTAAAAATGAAAGATTACAATTTTTCCTTGGGAAAAAAAATGGAAATAATAAAATTAGGTTTCCTATTCCCTCCCCTTACGTGTACCCTAATGAGGGAACCTCTTGGAGACTTATAGGAAACTTTGGAAGATAAAACCACATTCAAATCTCTACTCCTCTTGATCATAATTATCACATACCAAAAGAGGATGAAACTCTACCCTTTGAAAGTAACTTGACTAATTTATTATAACAAAATGGGAGTTAAAATAAAATATTGGGAACAACTTAACCTCTATGATAAGAAAAATGGTTCTATATTCTCTACCAAACACAATCAATCAAAATTTTGATTGATTGGATGTTTTCTACCTAATTATCTCTTTTCCTAGTGTAATTGAGTTAAGAGATTTATTCTCCCTCCAAGTAGTTAAAATTTCAAAATATAAATGAAATATGGAAGAACTAAGGTACTTCAAAAGTGTAACTACTATTGTTGGCAACTTATGTTAATGAGGTGGAAAAATCCCTTTGCAATGTTGTCACCCCTTTGATTGATATATGCTTGGTCTTGAAGGTGGTAAAGTATGCTAAGTTTGGACCCCCTCTTGCTATATTGGCATAGGATTATTTTAAAAATCCTCAATTGTTGCTACATTAAACTTTATCATTGTGAATCCACACAATGTAGGTCATAAATCAATGCAAAAGTGCTCAAGACATCATACATGAATTACACTCTTTTGAAATTAATTCAAGTATATACATTCAAATAACAATATGTCAATGTCTTCTCACTTTGTTACTAAAAGAAAGTGTTCAGAAAAATATTAGGTTTATGATGAAAATGTATCCAAAAATCATAATAATGGGATGTGAAACATATGATAATATAATAGCTTTTCTATAAGAATAATGTGGATCTTATCACTTATCCTAGATTGAGTCAAGAGTGTTAGGTGATCTAGTATGATTAACTTCTAAATGTTAATGTATTTTAAGTTGAGGCAATCCCTAAATATATTGTGGAGATTTCATTTTTTTTGGCCATGTGTTCAACCCCTATAGAGTGATGAACAACTTAAGTGACACCTAATTATTAGAGTATAGGATTACCAATAGATCAATAACTGACCATAATTTTATAAATCATGATCATTTTCCAAATTTTTAGTGATTTATGTTAATGGATCAAGTCCGATTAAAGAACAAAGAGAATTCCCATGTTTATAACTCTAGGTTTGAGTCTTTATGGGTTTCCTCCTTGATGAACTTGTGAGAGCTTACAATGTTTGGCATTGTAGGAAACTTTGTTTCACAATATAATATAATCAATAAGTAATTAGAATTCTTTCTGCTAGATTGGGCCTACCCTATTCATGCCCATGATATTTAGCTACTCACCAACTTTTCCATTAATGAGAAGGATGATATAGAGGAATTTTAGAGAACATAGAAGCATTGATAGAAGCCATGGTATTTGAGATTATATGAGAAATGCTATACCAAACATAGAGGCCATGAAGTCATCATCTATTTGATTAAGGATGAGACAATTTGGTACACCTACTAGATCATGATTTGTTTCTTGATGTAAAAATATACCAAAGGTGCAGTTGTTCTCTAGGAACTCTATATATCATATAGTTGTTGATCTAAGGTTTACGCTTAAACTAGTGCACCTTCCCAATGAATCATTTAATGCCTACCTACATAGATGACCATTCAATAACATTGATTTTATTTATGGATACCTTTTCTTAGCGTTTTCCATGTTCAAATGGAAAAACCCACTAGATTGGTAAATTCAATTTATTAATGAATGCATCATTTTTGTGGTACAATTGAACCCTATAGGTGGGTCTACAACTATGCTTCTAATGGCACCTTCAATAATAATTTTTGTTTCCAAGTGGTATGATAGGATGATAGTTTCCATAAATGATACCATCAGGATGCCAAAGTTCCTTTTGGGTGTGCATGGGGATAAGAGTTTATTTTGGGATAGAAAAATATAACACACGTGTGGCCCCAAGTAGCAAGCATGGATAGGTGCAAGGTGTTACAGTTTCATTTCTAACTTAGTGAGAAACTATTAGATAATAAATTTAATTTCAACCATTAGTATAGTAATATTTTACCAAAAACGTTTGCACATACATAACATTGGGAAAAGGATAAGTGAAAAATCCCTAAGGAAGAGGTGAATAGGATAAAATGGGGGTGGATTTCAATTTTTATTTGGACCCTAAGGCTATGGTGCATGGTTTTACTAGTCATACTTTATATTTATGTGATGATATCTAAAGTGTCCTCTCTCTAGTATTTAGTAGTTGATCCTAGATGTTGTTACCTTCTCTTTCCAATATTTTAGGTGGTACTTGGGAACTTGTTATAAATTCCTACATGGTGATAGCCCATAAAAGAAACTAAAGATACTATAGCCACTTATTATTTTGATACCTTTCATTCCACCTAAGCCATTGATTCCCATTTCTATTATCTATTCCATTATTTGATGTTCTATTAAACTCTAGGATATTACAAGTAAAGCCTTACATATAGATTTGGAATATATTGTAGTGAAGAAAGGATTTTCTTCGAGAGAGGAGATACCAAAATCTTTCTAGGAATATAAAGAGAAGAAGGCCCTTATGAATACCTTGGTAATTTTTTTGTATTTGATTGTCGTAATTTTAGGCATCTTTGTTGAGCATAAAGTGTAGGATATTATGAACCTTCCTCCTTCTCAAGAATACGAATAATTATTTAAAAATGTAGCAAACCCAAACGACAAGTAGGAGAGTTCACTAGTGGTTATGAAAGGTCATTGTAAGTTGTAAGATGGCTAGTTTTGGTGATAATGGAGATCCAAATAATTATTACCTAAGCTTAAATGATTTTATCATAGATGTAATATAGTAAAAAGGAGAACACATTAATGGAATAGGTTGGAGAATAAGTGAAATATTTAGCCTCTACTCCATAATAGTTCACATATAGTAACACCACTACTAAACTACCCTCCCCTTTGGATTAGTTATAAGTTATGTCATGGATAGAGTAATTAACACAAGAAACTAACTTTTTTAGGTTACGTTGATGGTTTACTAAGATCATATATATGTTAAACACTACATGATTGGTTCCACATAAGAAAGAGTCCTCTATATATTCATAAGATCATAGGTTAACCGAGTTTAGAAGTAGATACACTATCATGGTTTGAACGTCCTATTGCTACTAGCATACCATTGAATTGGTGCTCACCATGGAATCCTCGACCTCATGTATCAATGAAAGAAACCAATATGTACAATTTGTCTACTCAATTATTTTGATACAAATGGCGCACTTCACCACAAACGAAA
>APFE030400343.1:446380-494320 GCA_000404065.3 Pinus taeda | reverse complement strand
TAACAAGAATGAATCCAGACATAGATAATAGTACCATATGAGCTGCTAATCAATCCCAATATCAATCGCTATTTGAAATTCTTCCTTCAACGCAGAAATGCTTTCAAACAAAGACAGTAGTGCACATTTGTATAAAAGTTTCCTTATCAAAATCAGAATGATTGGTCCAGTTTCATAAAAGAATATCCCTGAAGTACAATAGTGCAACTTCAGGGTTTAAGTCATATACAAAACTTTACGAACCTTTCTAAATGCATGAAAGGGTCTATAAATACTACACTAAACTAAAAATCTATGAAACCAAAATCCTACTTAATTGGTATCAATTATTGATAACTATCACCTTGGCAGCGATCTGGCAGTCGGCGGTATGAATCATCACTCAGGCTGTTTGCCTTTAAACCTGAGCTGGCTTATCGCAAGCGTTGGCTCCACTTCGGGTGGTCTATTGAGGTGAAAATTGAGTTTGGCAGCAAAGTTGGCATCCTAAATATCGGGGATAATATACCCGATCGCATCTGTAAGGCATTTGAGGGCAGCTCTCTGGCTATGTGGCTTCACTAAAAAGAACCAATAGGCATCCCATGTCAAACTATTAATTCCCGTGATTAACCTTCCATTTTTCTCCAGCTCCGGGTAACATGATTGTTCCAATATTTTCGCTACTGTTAATTTGCCTGGAGTACATTGAGAAATCATGTTAGACAAGTAAAGAGTATTATTAACCAATTCAACCAAATTACTAGTGGTTGTCTTGCATCTTGAAATCGCTCTTTCTGCCTTCATTAACTGAGATTGCCATTCTGTAAATAATATTTCTTTATGTGATTCTAGAATCCTTGGTATATTAGCCGCCTGTCCCTGATCGGTATCTTGCCATTCCAGAAAATTGGTCAATGTTTCTTTGGCTTGATCCAAGTCTGTTCTTGCCTTTTCTACTTTCTCACTTATGGATGCCATTAAATCGCATAATGGTTCTGCCTGGGTGATTTGCTGACACAAAAGCTTCATCTGATTTATCAATCCCTTGTTTAATTGAAATGCCTCTGCTTTGAATTCATTTATCTGTGGGAGCTTCTTTGTTTGCTCAAGTTGAGCTGATAATTGAGCAATCTGCTCATCTTTGGATTTCAGCATTTTCTCATTTGATGCTTTTAGTTGTGCCAATGCCTCAAATAGCTCTTTTTGCTTTTGGACTGCACTGTCGTCAATCCTCTGTTTTTCTTCCTGCAATTGTTTAGTCAATTGATTGTTTATTTGTTGTTGTACTACCAATTGTTTTTCTGCCTGCTCTGCCTTTTGATGCGCTTCCGATAATTGTGCTTGTAGAGAAAAAATGTCTTGGTCTTTTGTCTTCAATAAACTGCTCACCTCTGATGCTTTGTCTATTGTCGCTGCCGAATAGGCTCCAGCATATTGCAATAGTTTTGTCAAATCATCACAGGGGTCAAATTCCTCTTTCCAAAGCACATTTCCTGTTACTGTTTGTTCTAGGAATAAAGAAGGTTGATCAATCCTTCTCCTCTTCCTCTCTTGTTTCACTACAGCTTTATGTCTTGGGCTATAGAAGACATCTAAGGGAGGAATCTCTTCAATCTGCAAAATGACTTCACCGGAAGGATCCTTTGGGATTATTTCCACTTCTTTTGACTTAGGTGGGTCGTTGGTTTCACCTGAAACCTAATTTGAAGTCGCCTCCTATGTATTGACCTCTTTTGATGTCTCATCATCTTTAGAGCATTCAAGATTGCAGATAATTGAATTAAATTGCTGCCATTCCTGGAGCAATTTCGGATCAATCTGAGTATCTTCATTTACATTTAAACTGCTCTGTTCTTGCTCTTTCACCTGGGTCTCTTCTTGTCTTTTCTCATGCACTTCTTCCTATTGCTTTGATGTAACAGGAGGTTCTTCAACAAGTCGCTGCTTAGGCTCGCTTGATTCTGTTGTTGGAGTCGTCGCTAACAGATCTAGAGGCAGAGTTTGCAACCTCTGCTCTCTAAGTCTGTTGAATTCAACTAGTCCTTCATCTTTGTATTCAATTATAGCGAGCGATTTAACTTGATACATTGACTCGGACGATGCGAACAAGTCCTCAAATCTATCTTCTTTATGCTTGAACTTGGTCAATTTTGCCTGTTTGAGTGCATTATAGGCAACTTTGTTTGGATCAAATCGCCTGCTCGGTAGAGTTTCCACGGTTAATGAGTTTATTTTCTCAGCTTCTTTCTTTGCATGTTTAAAGTCATGTAGAGTGTAGATACCACATCTCAAGGGAAAAGAAGGCCAGACCTACTTCTTAGCTTTCTTTAGAGTTTGTGTAACCCCATCGGAGATGATCTGATAGGCTATTTCCCTGGCCAACGGTTTATCAGGGATGTATAGAGGAAGAACATGGGGTTTGGCTTGATTGCCAAAAATTCTGATATAAGTGAACTTTTCCTCCCCGAACCAACTTCCTATGGATGTTAAATCAATCCCTGCTTGGTAGGAAATCTTAGGGGCAGGCTTATTGAAAATAGAATGATGAATGGGCAACATGAAGTCGTTGCAGATTTGATATAAATGATGCTTGTAGTTGGCTTTCCACAACTTTTGATGGTATATGTGAACGGGTGTGGGGTCTTGCGACGTCCACCTCCATCCGAGCACAGGAAATTCAGAATTAAAAGACAGGACATCTAATATATAGGCACTGTAGTAAAATGGGGGAATGAACCTTTCAGTGACACGAGACTTGGATCTAAAATCAAGAACTGTGGATGCTAACTTATCGGACAGTATATTTGCCCAATCCATTATTTCACCACTGCATGCTACTTCCATCAAGGGAACCATTTCTATAGTAAAATTGGCGGAACCATGTAATCCCCACAACCTACACATCATTATCCCAGCATAGCAATAAGGGGAGCATAGAGAATCGACCGAGTACTTACCCGAAGGTTCGTGCTTGTGTTTTGCTGGATTTTGTCTCCAATCCCGAATGGGTTCGGATTCAGTCTCATTCTCAACTCGAAATTTCTCGAGAAATTTCATATTATATTTCTTCTCTGGCACCGGTAAATGATACATTTGCCTTAAATCCTCAGCTTGAAAGGAACCGAAAATTCTCTCATCTCTGGTGCTAAATGTTCGGTCTATAATTGGGATTTCCTGAATTTCCCATCTAACCACATCTGTATATGGGAGGATTTTCTCCTGAGCTACTATCTGATGACGAAAATATTTGGCTAAATCCTTTAGATTAGCCTCAGGTTTGCGAGTGCTGTCAGCTGAGACTTGTACTACTGTCACCTTTGGCTCTTCGACTTCGATCAAATTATAGGTACCTTGCCAAGTAGTTCTGGAAAGTCCTAGGCATGTAGTATCCGATATTAATCCTTTCTTTTTAGAACCTGGATCAACGACGAGTTTCCCTGTGGCCGGCAAAGAGGAAGCCATTGTAGTTTTCTTGGACTTCTTCCCCATTCTGCTTGAAGCTGTTACTTCAGAAGAATTTTGCACAAGAACGTAATACAGAAAATGATAGCGCAAATCGAATATGAGTGAGATATATACCGATAAATGCATGGCGAATGATTAACTTAAGGTGGCCTCGGATACAATTTGTAAAAATATCTTAGGCTTACTGTTCCATTAAATGGTCGTTAAGACCTGTCAATCCTATAAATGTCCGTCAAGTCGATTATTGGCCGAATGATTTATTTGGAGCATGCCTTGGATGTTTTGGCAGCTGAGTGCGGATGAATGGCTATTCAGAAGTTAAGGATTAATACAAATAAATCGTAATAAACCCGCTTTAAGATTTTCTTTGAAATCTGCACTTTTGGCTTTATTGTAATCAGGCATCGGGGGAAATCATAAATCATTATATTGGTTCCATTTGGGATCCCTGATTGCTGATAGCGATATCGCATCACGTCGAGAGTACTGAGTGGGACACTTTAAAAGCATGCATAGTTGATCGCCGATTGCCGATAGCGATATCGCATCGCATGGAGCAAAAGGGAGTTTTATTGCACCAGTTCATTATCGCTGATATCCGATAGCCTATTTCGCATCGGAGAAAACCAATGCGTCCTTAAGTTGTGTTTCCTTTGTCATTGCGATATGTGATCTTGTGATCGCTTTTTCGCAATGATAAAGGATTAATCATTTATATGTAAGGCCTTTGATTAGTTCATTCAAAAATTATTTTATTATTTTGGACCTTTTTGAATAAAACTAAGTTGATACCAATTAAAATTAAAATTAAAAAGGGACCCATTTCATATTATAGTTTTGGGATAATAATGATATGAAATGGGGGGTTGTTGTAGGGCAGAACACACAGCCAAACTGAAAAGGGGACTAGATGTCAAGGAACGAGAACCATTGCAACCAAGGCTATTATTAGCATAACATGATGTTAGAATCCTACTTGATTTAGATCTCTGAAAAGTCTAGTTGAAGTTTGTTGCATTTAATAGGCAGATAAAGGTTGAATAGGTGTCAATAGGAGTAGATTTCGAATTCCCCTCATGCTTGAGGAGGAATCTCAATCAAGTAGAAGAGCTCTATAAATAAGAGAAAGAGCAATGTACAAAGGGTTGGAAAATTTATGAAAAAGCTCTGATATTTGGCTTATGTAATACTCTGTTTTGGTAATACAAGTTTGGCTTTGCTTCTTAGGATTCATGAGGGATTTGATGTTTAGAATGTGTGGTATTTTTCTTTTCCTAATATTTTCAGTGGTATGAATGTGTAATCACTTATAATTCACTTAAGGTGCTCTAACTTCTTGTATACATTCATAAACTGTGTGGTCCTATTTGAGTTGGTATGTTCTGAATATGTTAAATGTTGAATGCCCTGAGTTCTATGTAAGGTTAATACCATTGTATACTGAAATGATGTTGACTCCATAAGCCCAATGGATAGTTGCTAAATGTGCTTCCATCATTCATATTTTTACATTTGTTTCACAAGAGTTAGCCATCTTAACTATAATCAAAATCACTAACCTTTTTGAGAGAGCCCTCTTAGGTTGAAGAGGCTAAGCCTCAGCCTAAAGTAGGTGGGAAATAGTTACTTGAGGTCTTCCTGGTCTGCAGCCTTCCACGGTCAGATTTTGAGATAACATGCTCATTGGATGAAAAATTTTATTCCTCATCTATATATTAACAATGTTGTTGGAAATAATACTAAGAGGGGGGGTGAATCAGTATTAGCAAGTCAATAATATTTAATTTCAGATTTATATATGCTACTTCAGTTAATCAAACTTGTGTGTATACGCAACTGTATTTAAGGAAACTAGCGTATACCCTCCAAACTTATAACTTAGTTAATTCATCATATGTTGATCTTTAATTTGTGCATTAGAACCATATAAATAGTAACAAGGTGCAGTAAAAACAGAACAGACAATCACACATATGAACACAAGATATAAGATGGTAACAAAATGTGGGCGAAAACCACCTGCTGCAATCGTTTCTATCTTCTTTTAATAAGAAACTTCTTTTTACAATTTTTGTATGGGTGCAGTCTTACACTGGTATGCAAGCTTCTACCTGTAGAAGGCTACAACCTTCTCTCATTCTCCAGCTTCGCCTGGAAGGGATCTACAACCCCCTAGCTCTTGTACTAGCTGATGTGTTTACTGATATGTAGGTGTTGGCCGACAGAAGGTTACAACCTTCTCTTTTCTTCCAAGCACCACGTTTCATAAATTTTCAGACTGGATCCATCAATAACATCAATCAAACATCAAATATATTTGCATCAATCAATCTCCTTTGCACCAACCAAGACTGAATCAATCAATCACTTCTTAGAATGTTGTAACCAGAATACAGTAACAGTAACCAAAATCCAAGCTAGAACCTAAAACACTACAACAGCAAACAGAAGTAGCTAAAGCATACTTTATTAGGTATACGCTACTTCAATGTGTCAAACCTATGTACATATGTTGTTTTCTTAAGGCAAACCTATGTATACATTGTTTTGATATGCAAAACCAATGTGTATATGCACCTTTGCTAAAGTGAACCTGCGTACAGATCTATAAATGATGATTTGAACTTTACAACAATTCCAGACATTAGTTATACCCAAATCATCATATTTACAGATTACAACATGCACCAGTTATTCAGATAAAAGATCAAAACCACACAAAGATACTTCTCTTCAAGCCTTAAGATCTTGACCCATCAATAGAACTTATCCTTCATCAAGCACTCAAGTTCATCATTGATTCAAATACAGATGTGCATCATAACCCAATAACCTATATTCTAGATCTTGCACTTCATTAGATATTCAATTCATGAGTGCCTTTGCCTAATGATCTTCTCATTCTTTTATAGTCTTAGACCTTACTCAATACCATGGTCCAAAACCACTGAGAATCAATACCTTTAATCAAATACCTGGGGTCAACACTTCGGATAAGATACCTTGGACCAATACCATGGATCAAAATACCATGGACCAAATACCACAGACCAAAACTAAGTTTTCCAACATGTACGTGCCTTTCCTTCCGTGAAAGTGTGTGTGTACGTTATACTTGCCTTTTGGTCTGCAAAATCGCATGTAGATGCAGCTTGGTCAATGGGGAACTTGATATACCTCTCTTTCTTCATTTTATGGGCTTGAACTGTGATCGGTCATCTGTGTGAGTTCTCATCAAGGACAATACATGTGTCATAGAGCCAAATCTGTATCATAATGCCAACAATCTCCCCCTTTGGACTTGATGGAAACCCCAAGTCACTCTCCCCCTTTGTCATCAAGGGCAAATGGTTATGCTCCCCTTGAGTACATGTTGGATTCTCTGATATGTTCAAGTGTGCTATCCATGCACCCCCTGAATATAAGCATGGTTTGCAAAAATATGACTCTATACATACATCATAAATGACCTTCCTATCACTAATGACTCATGCATACATCCATCTCCCAACCAAGTGGGGATATACCAAGTTTGACTCATCCACCCAACCAAGTGGGTATATACCAAATGTTTATACATGTCAGAACAATAACATTACATCATCCATCCCATGCATAGTGGGGAAACAAAATAGGTCATTTCATGACCTTGACAATAAAAGATATACATGACATAGAGAAAAAATATCTAAAACAAGACTATAATAGTTATCAGCAACTATCATCAGCAGCATCTGTCAATCACCATCCAGACTAGCAACCATGACCTCCCCCTAAACCTGTTCCACCTAAAACAAAAAAAACTGTGAATTTGTAGCAAGATCTTCTAAGATAATGCCAACAATGCATTGCTATAAGTATATGCTCCCCCTGAACCTGTGCCAGATGATCACTGTCAGACCCATATTAGACACCTTTCATCCACTATTTTTCTTCAAACCAACATATATGTGACTGTATCCACAACAACCAACGTATGTACATAGATACGCTTCATGAAACTTGCGTACAACCACTTTTCTCTGTAATAGATAATTTTTAACAGCAAGATGATGCATCAACTACTGCCAGCTTCTGTCTGAGATATTCAAATGTCTATTTGAATTTTCGTTCAAGCACTTGTTCACATAGAAAATGATATTTGATGGGTATGTGCTTGGTCTTGGAATGCATGACTGCATACTTTGAAATATTGATTGCACTTGTATTGTCACATAGAATGGAGATGGGTGGAGTACATGTGATATGAAAGTCTTGTAATGTTTGCATCATATAAAGGAGTTGTGTGCAGCAAGATGCAACAACCACATATTTTTCTTCAACTGTACATAATGCAATTGAACTTTGTTTCTTGTTGAACCAAGACACCAATCTGGAACCTATATAGATGCACCACCACTAGTGCTTTTTCTGTCATCCACGATTCCTGCCCAATCTGCATCTCTATATGCATGAACTGTAAGATCTATATCCCTAGGATACCATAAACCAAAATTTTGAGTTCCTTGAAGATATTTGAAGATCCTTTTGACTACCTCAAGGTGTGATTCCTTTGGATTTGCTTGGAATCTTCCAACTATTCCCACTGCATGTATGATGTCTGATCGGGTACCTGTTAAATAAATCAAACTGCTAATGATGGATCTTGTAGGTTGGTTAATGTACTACTACTAATTCATCATTTGAGCTGAGACTGCATCCTGTTACCATGGGGGTACATACTGGTTTAGAATCTTCCATGCCATATTTTTTCAAGATTTGCTTGAGATACTTGGTTTGTGATAGACAAATACCAACTTTATTTTGTTGAACTTGTAGGCCAACAAAATATGTGAGCTTACCAAGCAGGGAAATTTCAAATTCTTGCTACATTACCAAAGAAACATTTTGACTCATGGCTTCTTCATTGCTACCAAAAATGATATCATCAACATACACTACAAGTATTAGAAATTTATCATTATCAATCTTTGTATATAGATTGCTATCAGCTGATCCTTTTGAAAAGCCTTGTTGATGGAGGTATTTGTCAAGACAGTAATACCAGGCCCTTGGAGCTTGTTTTAGACCATAGAGAGCCTTTCTGAGTCGGCACACAAGTTTTGGATCATTTCCAAAGATGAATCCGTCTGGTTGCTCAATATATACTTCTTCTTCTAAGTCTCCATTAAGAAAGCCAGATTTTACATCCATTTGGTATACTTTGAATTTCTGAAAGCTAGAAAGAGCAAGGAACATTCTTATGGCTTCATGTCTAACAACAGGTGTAAAAGTTTCTTCAAAATCAATACCTTCTTGTTGAGCATATCCTTTACAAACAATTCTGGCCTTGTTTCTGATAACTTCACCATTTTCATTCAGCTTGTTTTTAAATATCCATTTGGTTCCTATGATATTCTTATCATGAGGTCTAGGAACTAATTCCCAAGTATTATTCTTTTCAATTTCTTCAATTTCTTCATTCATGGCCTTGACCCAACATTCATCTTTGCATGCTTCACTTACATTTTGAGGTTCGATGGAGGAAAGCAATGCTAGATAGCTTGAAGCTTCTGTAATAGTTCTTCTTGTCTGTACACCTGCCTCTTTCTATTCCAAAATTTGAGTCTCTGGATGAGTTTTTTGAACATACCAGGATGGAGTCTTTTCTTCTGTCGTTATCTATTCTTTTGGTGCTTCATTGGTTTCTTCTTCTTCAGAATTTGTCTAATTTGATGTGGAAGGATAATCCTCATCTTCTTCACACTCTTCAATATTTACCTGCTTTGGATTTTTGCTTGCTTCATCAACCACAACATCAATACTTTCAATAATTTTCCCAATTCGTTTATTGAAACACTTATATCCTTTATTTCATGAAGAGTAACCAAGGAGAATGCCTTCATCTGCTCTGTTCAAACTTACCAATTTTTTCATCAGTCCTTTTGATGTAACATTTGCTTCCAAAAACTTTGAAGTATTTTACAGTAGGAGTCTTACCATACCAAAGTTCATGTGGAGTTTGAGTGTTGTTTACTCAAACGTTTGCTTCATTGAGGATAGTGACAGCAGCAAATGCAGCTTCACCCCAAAAGGTTGCAGGAGTTCCAAAATCATCTAGCATGGCACGAGCCATTTGTTGACCAGTTTTGTTCATCTTTTCTACCACTCCATTTTGCTAAGGATTCCTTGCAGTGGAGAATTCTCTTTTTATTCCATGTTCTTCACAAAAGTTGAAGAATTCATCCAAAGTAAATTCCCCTTGTCGATCAGATCTGAGGCATTTGATTTTTCAATCTAATTCATTTTCAACCAACTTTAAAGGCTTTGAAATTTTCAAATGCTTCATCTTTATGCTTTAGAATTCCTATCCAACACATTCTGGAAAAAAGTCAATGAAAAATATAAAGTATTCTTCTCCACGAGGTGACTTTTTCCCTGATGGACCACATAAATTAGTATGAACAAGTTCAAGAGGCTTACTAGTTGATCCTTCCTTCTCAGGGAAATGTGCTCTGGTTTTCTTACCAAATTGACATGATTTGCATATTGTATTTTCTGGAATGTTGATATGAGGAAGATCACGAACAACATGGAATTTGCATGCTTCCTTATTTATGTGAAGCTTAGATGCCCTAATCTTCTGTGCCATAGCCAGTGTTCATCATTTTTGCTTAGATAGCATTGTTGTTTTCCTCCCTTGAGTATGTATAAGTTGTTTAGAGTTCTTATTCCTTTGATCACGGTTTCTCCTGTATCAAGCTCATGAAAAACACATTTATTTGATCGAAATACTACTTCATTTCCTTGATCACACATTTGATTGACACTCAATAGGTTATGCTTTAGACCATCAACATACATAACATTCCCATATTTAACCTTTTCTTTTAAGAGAACATAACCTTTACCTTTTATGACAGTAGGAGTGTCATTTCCAAATGAGACCTTCTTTTCCTTTTCTAAGGCATTGTATGACTGAAGTTTTTATTTATCACCTGTCATGTGTTTTGAGCATCCACTCTCGATGTACCACTGATTTTCTCATCCTTCTGCATATAAGGTTATACCACATCTTTCTATTTGTGGTTCTTTCTTCCTCCATATTTTTGGACTCAATGAAGTTTTCTCCTTCTGAGATGTTTCCTGAAATTTACTCCTGCATTTAGAATCTTCATGACTGAAGTTGTTACAGATAGAGCATTCTATTTCATTTTCAAGAAGTGAAAAGTTAATGTAGGTCGTTTTCATGATCCATGTCACATTCCTTTGATTTCGTGCTTCTCTAGTCATGATGGTCTTGTAGGCAACACATTGAGCAGCTTTGTGCCCAAAGTTATGACATGAAAAACATTTGCCATTAAAGAAGTTCATGTGATTATCGAATCTACTGACCTGGTGATTGCAGTTTCCATTGACATTCATTCTTGAAGCAAATTGGGTATGATTTACCTGAGGTTGGTTGTAACTTTATTCATCCTTGAAGTAGATTGAACCCGATTTACTTGGTGAACTACTTTATGCCTTTGCTGACGATTGTTAAACTGTTCACTGCTCTTTGCTGCATCAAGATAGCTTTTAGTGGAGGTTGGCAGCTTCTATACTTGAGATGCTTCTTCAGTATATCCAAGACCTATCTTTATCAGAGGAGAAAGCTGCACTTTGATAATTTCATCTAGAGTTTCTGATACTTTAGCAAATCTGGGATTGAGAGCTTTTGTTTTCTCAATATGTTTCCTTAGACCAACAATTTCACATTCTAGTTTTTCATTGTGTTTTTCTATTTCAACAAGTTGGAATGTCAGAGTATCTATAATCATATTCTTTTCTTCTAAACATAGTTTGAGTTTATAGATTTCTTCATGGGCATCATCTTCATCTAAAGCATCCAAGAAATCATCATCTTCAAAATCCATCAAAAGTCTATAGTCATTATTATCTTCATCACTATTCGATAAACCATCGCTATCTTCATGCATATAGTAGCTCTTATTACTTACACTTTGTTTTCTCTTCCATTTTTTTGATTCCTTACCTTTATCAAGTTTATCTTTATGAGGACATTTGGAAGCATAGTGATCGACTCTTCCGCAAGAAAAAAATTTGAAAGGTAGTTTACCTCTGAATCATCTAGAACCCTATTGAAGGTTCTTGACAAAGTTTGCTTCTTCCTCTTCTTCTGAAATATGTCCTGATTCATTGAGTTATTCTCTTCCTGAAGCTTTGAATGTGGCTTCTCTCATGTCTGATGGACCTTCTTTTCTCATTTCGAAAGTAGTTAAGATTCCATGTAGCTCTGTCATAGTGATACTCCGAAGATCTTGCTTTTCTTCTATGGCAAAAACTTTTGATTCAAACTTAGTAGACAAGGATCTTAAAAAATTTTCAACTAAAGTAACTTCTTCTATCTTTTCACCCAAGTTCTTATTGCAATTAACAATCTCATCTATACGTAAGAATTAATTAGCTATACTTTCATTATTGTGCATTTTGAGAGTTTCATATTGAATTCTAAGAGATTGCAGTTTTGCAGGTTTTACCTGATTGTCTCCTTCATAGATTAGAACGATCTTGTCCCATATTTCTTTGGCGGTTTTGAGCTACATAACTTTGACAAATTTTGATTGTGACAGACTCCCCAATAATGTATTGATAGCCTTGGCATTGGTTTCATATTGCTTTTTACCTGTCGTATCTGTAGGAATTGTTGATGGAAATGTATATCCTCCTTCCATGATTTCCCAGACATCTATTCCAAGAGATTGAAGATAGGTTGTTGTTCTTACCTTCCAATAAATGAAGTTTCTCCCATCAAAGATTGGTGGTCTAATAGATCCCTCTCTTTCGTAGTTACTCATGATGATATATCTTCCTTCAAGCGATCAAGCTTCTTCTCAAGGACCTACTCTAATACCAATTGTTGGAAATAATACTGAGAGGGTGGGGGGGTGAATCAGTATTAGCAAGTCAATAATATTTCATTTCAAATTTATATAAGCTACTTTAGTTAATCAAACTTGCATGTATATGCAACTGCATTTCAGGAAACTAGTGTATACCCTTCAAACTTATAACTTAGTTAATGCATCATATGTTGATCTTTAATCTGTGCATCAAAACCATATAAACAGTAACCAGGTGCAGTAAAAATAGAAAAAACAATCACACATATGAACACAAGATATAAGGTGGAAACCCAATGTCGGTGAAAACCACCTACTGCAATCGTCTTTATCTTCTTTTAATAAGAAACTTCTTTTTACAATTTTTGTACTGGTGTACTCTTATACTAGTACCCAGGCTTCTACCTACAGAAGGCTACAACCTTCTCTCATTCTCCAGCTTCTCCTAGAAAGGAGCTACAACACCCTAGCTCTTGTACTAGCTGATGTGTTTACTAGTATGTAGGTGCTAGCCTACAAAAGGCTACAACCTTATCTTTTCTTCCAAGGACCACGTTTCATAAATTTTCAGACTGGATCCATCAATAACATCAAATATATTTGCATCAATCAAACATCCTTTGCACCAACCAAGACTGAATCAATCAATCACTTCTCAAAATGTTGTAACTAGAATATAGTAATAGTAACCAGAACCCAAGCTAGAACCCAGAACACTGCAACAACAAACAGAAGTAGCTACAACATATTTTATTAGGTATACTCTACTTCAATGTGTTGAGCCTGCATACATACATCATTTTCATAAGGTGAACCTGTGTATATGTTGTTTTGATATGCAGAACTAGCGTGTATACCCACCTTTGCTAAAGTAAATCTGCGTACAGATTTATAAATGATGATTTAAACTTTGCAACAATTCCAGACATCAATTATACCCAAATCATCATATTTATATATTACAACATGCATCAGTTATTCAGATAAAAGATCAAAACCACACAAAGATACTTCTCTTCAAGCCTTAAGATCTTGACCCATCAATAGAAATTATCCTTGATCAAGCGCTCAAGTTCATCCTTGATTCAGATCCAGCTGTGCACCATAACCCAATAACCTGTATTCTAGATCTTGCTCTTCATTAGATATTCAATTGATGAGTGCCTTTGCCTAATGATCTTCTCCTCCTTTTATAGTCCTAGGCCTTACTCAATACAGTGGTCCAAAACCACTTAGAATCAATACCTTAGACCAAATACCTGGGGTCAACACTTCAGATAAGATACCTTGGACCAATACCATGAACCAAAATACCATGGAAAAAATACCTATGACCAAAACTAAGTTTTCGAACATGTACACACCTCTCCTTCTATGAAAGTGTGTGTGTATGCTATACACACATTTTGGTCTGTGAACCCACATGTACACATGGCTTGGTCAATAGGGAACCTACATATACCTCTCTTTCTTCATTCTATGAGCCTAAAATGTGATCTGTCATCTGCATGAGTTGCCATCAAGGACAACACCTGTGTCATAGAGCCAAATCTTTATCACAATGCCAACACATGTTGCATACTTTCGATGGACCCTACTGCATGAAAAATGAGAAATACATGAAAAACATTAATGCAATCATGTTTTTTATGTGTTTCCCATTTTTCGTATAATAGGGGTGATCGAAAGTATGTAATGTGGGTACTCTTCGGATGGAGAATTAAATTCCACATCCAATGAGTTCTCCCACTCAAAATTTGAGTAAAAATATAGGTAGATAAGTTGAAAATACAAATTGAAAACATATTTTTTTTCTTTTTTCTCTCTGAAATTTGATGATGTAATCTAATCTTATTTTATTATTTCCACTATTATACTATAATATGCTTTAGGGGGCCTATTTTAGACCTCAAAATTTCTCTAATGGGAGCTTCATCAAGCTCACAAACAACTACACATCCAATGGTTTGAGGTCACTTTCAACATAAAATTATATATACAAGGAAGGTACCGTGTCGAACATAAGTTGAACATGGTGTGGGTCCATTCGAAGAGCCTTTGGCTTGATTTGAAGTGAGTGCACCCAAAGTTAGAAATCTTTTCTTTAACTTTTCCATAAGTTGTAGTGTTGTATGCCATGTGTTTTTCTTGAGGCCACTACACCAATAGACTTTATAATTGAAAGATAAATTGCATACTACATGCATCCATAGTCATTAACACATACAAGTCTTTATTGATAGGTATGTCCCCTCATCAATAAAAGGAAATAATAATTGTGCATAGTTTCAAAGAGCCACATAAGAGAGAAAGATGATGGACAACATTATTCAATATCTAATGGTCCTCCTTTAGCATTATCAATAACTTAGAACCATGAGACATAATCAAGTCGATGGTTAGTGAATTCAACTATCCCTCTATATTGACTAGTTATGTTCAATGAGTTATAGGGAATCAATTATAAGATAACATCGCTTCATGATGTTGTGATTTTTAATAAGATTTATTTGACATAATTTTGACCAACCATATAGGTTTCTTCTTTGGAATTACAACAATTGGATTCATTTGAATGTCAAGAGAGGTAGGTTGTTTTACGAATGTAGTACCTAGAAATAGACAGCGTGAGGGCTTTAGCCTTTAATTATATGAATTTTATTTTGTTAGGGAAATTTAACATCAAATTAGAAACATTCATTGAATTGTGATTAGGGAAAATTTTAGGGGCTAATATTCACAGGTGGACTATTTTTCGATGTATTTTTCAAAAAAAAAAGATTCACAAATTTTTGTTTTTTTCTAAAAATGATTCACCCACATTTTATAGTATAAAATTATTTTACCCTAAAAACTACCAAAAAATTATATACATTAATATAAAATCATTATAAATCTAAATATTTTTACAAAAATATTGCCAAACATTTTACAATTTGCATATTAGGGACAAGAAAGATTTGCAAAGGTTTCTAGCCTTAAGATAAACTTACATCCTTAAAATTATCCTTGATTGTGATTGCATACCATAACATTAGTGATCCAGGGATCTTTTGCTTATAGATGTATGAAAATAATCACATGTAAAAAATGTAGCTTAACACAGGAATTTCATGTGCACACAAGAAAGAAGAGAAAACACATAAAGGCATGAAAAGAAGACAACAAGACTTGATAACAGAATTCATCCAACTTGGACTACGTCTTTGAGCCCTGCTGAATCAATGGGGAGGCCTTCATTCATTGAATGGCATGAAAAGAAGAGAATACAATCATCAATTACATAAAAGGAGTATTATACCTCCATTCTGAAAAATCGTTGAGAAGAGGAGAACTTAGACGAAGAAATGGATAGCACCACTGTGTTCGTGGCATTGAGAAGGGCAGAAACCATTTAAAATTTGCCCAATTCAAACAAAATGATCAATCGCCTCTTCTGCAAGCTGCTACCTCGAACTGTGTGCCAAAAATCCTCTCCCCCTATACTTTTTCCATTCATCGAGCTTTTATAACGTCTCTTTTGTGACAAAGGCCACTTGAAAATTAGGGTTGTCTGATTATAATAGAATGTCGTTCTAACGGTGGATAAGTCGGACGCGATGAATCTGCCCTTCATTCACAAAAACCCTGAAATGGCCTTTTTTTGTTTAAACAAACAATACACGCAGAAAAATTGAAAAACCAAAAACCCTGAACTTCAAAATATATGAAATTGGGCTTTATAACACAATCTGGTTCGGTCCCCATATCGCAATCGCATATCGCTTGTTCACTGGTCCTTGTCACGGGGGTTGCCAATCACCAATATTGTTGATATCAGCATATCGTAGTGGCCCTATCACATCAGCGTATCACATCACTATGGCCAAGGGGTCCTGGTCCTATACGTTGTGTTTCGCCGACCCGATCCATCGATGTCGATCGCTCCATCACATGTATTAAGTCCCCAATATCGCCAATAGGCTACCTTCCTCCAACCCGATATATCAGTGATCGCTAATCAGGGGTTTTAAAGGCCTTGCTTTAAGTCTGCCCTTTGCACTTCTTCCGATGCGATTTCCCTTTTAAGACTAAAAACCATTTTTTTAGGGAAAATGCCTCATTTTCCAAAGGGGCAAGGCATTCTTCTTTTTGCCATAACTTCATCATCCAAACTCGAATTGGAGTGTCATTCACATCGTTGGAATCAGGGTGACGAGCACTTCAATATGGTGTCAAGATACTTGCCCCTTTTTCACTTTGAATTTTGAGCTTTTCCAAGCCATTGTACCTGAGGATCCATGTGGATCAATCCTCCCCATTTAGGAGCTTTTGTACCGCCAAAAGCTTTATTAGTCAATTGGCAAGTGAGAGAATTGTTCCCTCACCCATTCCTTCTCCAGCCCTTTTTCCTTACAGGGGTGCATTCCCTTGAAACCAAATTGAAGGTATTCCACATCTCCTCACTGTGAAGTCCTGGTTCTTCTGTCAAGGATGATGTCTTCAGGTAACTCATCAAGATACTCTAGTGCAAAATCATCAACTATAGGAACTGTGCCCACCTCATCGGTGTCCATGATCAATGGTGGTTCATACAGCTTTAAGTTCTCCACATTCACTAAAGGGTACATTTGCATATATATCGGTAACAAGATGAAATGCATTGTTTCCAATCCTCTCCAAAATGGTGAATGGACCATACCAGATTGGTCACAACTTCTTCCCTTCTCCCTTCATCTTGTCCTTGCTGATGTGGAACCACACCTTTTCACCCACTTGGAATTGATGGTCAACTCAATGTTTGTCATGTCGAGCTTTGTAATGGGCTCATCCCACAACTTGGGATGTTTCCCACAATAGCCTCATAACAAGTGTACCATGGTGCAGTTGACAACCTCTATTTGTCCATCAGTTTGTGGATGAAATGTGGTGCTTCTTTTCAACTTGGTGTCCATCATCTTCCACAAGCTGGTCCAAAACTCTCTGAGAAAGTGAGAGTCCCAATCTGACACAAACAATGTGGGTAATCCAAAATGGACCCAAACATGCTAAAAGAAAAGATAAGCAATTTGCTCTACAATGATCTGCTTCTTACAAGGAATTAGAATACACATCTTGCTAAAATGGTCAATGACAACATAAAAATAGTCGTGACTCTTTCTAGAAAAAGGAAAACCTCCTACAAAGTCCATCGACACACTTTCCCATGGATGACTCAGAATAGGGAGTGGTGTGTAGAGCTCAAGTTTTCTATTAGATGGCTTTGAAACAGAAAACATCACACAACCCTTTATCTAGCAAGTCACAATGTTCTTCATATGAGGCCAAAAACAAAATCTTTGTCCATGACATAAAGTCTTTTCGACACCAAACTGTCCCGACACAAGAGAGGTGTGGGCCTCTTGAATTACATGTACTCTTTCCTCTATGGGAATTCATAATTTTCCAAGGTGATACAATAGTTTCCCCTGCAAGTGATAGTTGTCCACCTGTGAACCATGGGTCATTTTTGCATAAATCTCCTTAAAGTCATCATCATTAGCATATTGTTCATCCTAACTCTCGAAAGACAACGAAGCATTATGCAAAATAATATAGGCAGAAATAGGAGGGCGAGATAGCATATCGACCACTTTATTGCTAGTGCCCTTCTTATACTTTATTACCAAATGAAACTGTTGAAGTAAACCCATCCACCTGAAATGACGAGATTGTTGCAACTTGGTTTGTGACTGAAGGTACTACAAGGGTTGATGATCTGTATGGGTGATGGTCTCCTTACTGATCAAGTAGTGTTTCCACTTTTTCACACTCTACACCAAGGCATAAAGCTCCTTGTCATAAGTGGGATAGTTTATCATAGCCTAAGAAAACTTCTCAAAATGGTAACAAATCAGCTTCTTTTACTACATCAGTACAACTCCCATGCCATAGCCACTGGCATCGGTTTCAATCTCGAATGGCTGTTGGAGATCAAGTAAGGCTAAGATTGGCATGGTGCTGATCTTTTCCTTCAATGTTTCGAAGGACTTATGTTGTCTTCCTCCCCATTAGAAGACCTATTTCACACTTGTCAATGTGTGCAAAGGTGCTGCAATAACAGAGAAATTGGCAATAAATCTCCTCCAATACTGGATTGCACCTAAAAATTTGCAAACCTCGGTTACACTAGTAGGCTTATGCAAATTTAGAATTGCTTCAACTTTAGAGGGACCAATTTTTAACTGACTGTTAGCGCTCAAATCTACTTTAGGCTGAAATAAGGTAAAACTTGAGGCTACATTAAACCATGCTCAGCCTCGTAGCTTAACCTACGAGGACAGGAGAGGGCTCTCTCCGGGTCAATCTCAGCTAAAGGTGATCAATGAGGCTCGAGATGATTAAATTGATAACTAATTTTAGGCTAGGTATGGAGTACAAGGAGCTTGAAATTGATTTTTTGAAGTTTAGTTGAATTCAAGGGAAAGGCAATTTTGGGTCTGGGGATGAGACACAGTTTTTGTAGACGTCTACTTGGGGAAAGGTAGGCGATTGTCTTGATGCTTTTAAAGAGAATGAATGGCTAGATCTGACTAGTGAAAAGTTAAGGAGAGCAAGAAACTTTCAAGGATTCTCCAAAAACAGATGAAAACATGGAAAATCAAACAAACTTAAAGGCAGAGGATAGCAAATTATGGATTCTACCTTAACACTTCATTTGTTAAATTGCAGAAGATAAGAGAATGAAAGTGATACACATAAACAAATTACAAATACTGAAAGAATCACACCACCAACAAATAAAGCCACATGAATCCCAAATAGTTCTACAAAACCCTGGTCTTTCCTTTGCCAAAATTCAGATAAAATATGTACAATAGAGTGTCAAGCTATTCCCAAGAGTCCAACCCTGAAAATGACTAAGAAAATACATAATATAGGAAATCCAACCCATTTCCTTGCCTCTAGGGGTCGAGCTCATCATCCTAGGAGCTATTTCAACCAACTCTAAACAAAGCACTATAATCTAGGCAGTCAAAACAAATTGCCTCTATAAGGTAAGAACCTAATTCATTCATTATATTTTCACCTTTCAGTGAATGAATCTTCTAGAATAAGTAACTAAGTGTCAAAATAACATCATGTTTCATTAATTACATCAAGAGGAGTGAAAAAATCACATCACAAGTCAAAACTGGTCAAACTGGCTGCATTTCCTGAGCTGAAGATGAAAATTTTGCCAAAAAACCCTGTGTGCCGCGCGCCTAAGCCCTATGCACCATGCGCCTTTCAGCCTGTTTTTATGGCACTTCCCGGCATCCAAATCAAGCTCACAATAGCTGGTTGGAAAGCCCAATATGTCTGTTATCCAGCCCAAGTGGAATTTTGCAATTTGGAGCTCATTTGCCCCCTCAAAATGTCATTCTCCCGGAAGTACTTCCTGCTAGTGAAAAAGGTGGCAAAAAGGTGATTTTCATGGTGTTTTTGAGCCTTTTGATCACCCAGAACTTAATGAAATGCTTTGGCAATAGCTGAGCATGTATAATGCATCATGAAAAACCCAAAAATGTAGAGTTTTCCTCTAGCAAGTGTCCCAATCTTAAGCGCACGCGTCGACACGCTACGCGTTGAGCCAAAAATCCTGTTTTTAGGACAAAATTTTCAAAATGACAAAAATTTCTCCGAATTTGCTCAAATTTAGTGTGAAGACCCTCTATCATGTATTGTGCCCCGCCAATGAAGCCTCAACCAAAATTTGGAGTGGATCGGGCTTTTTCCGCCATTTTAGTGCTTTGCTCAATCGCCTCTTTAGGATCTTCATTTTTGCTTTACAAACATGCATACGAGCCCAATAGTGAGTTTTCATATGAAGAAGCATGTCCTTGTATCTATTTGCCTTCACCAACAATTTCTCCAAATGAGTGTTCACCCGGATGAGCATACACTCTCGATCAATCGGTGTCAAATCACCGGGTCTCTTTCGGGCCAATTCTCGATCTTCCCGGATTTGCCGCAGCTCATAAAGTGTATGTTCATCTTCTAGCTGTTAGTTGCGCTGCTCCAAGTAGTTAATCACCCACTTAGCCATCTGCAATTTTTTTTGCAGTGAGTCATTCTCAACCCTTTGCTCTCGGATGATCTCCTTTAGCTCCGAGCTAGGAGAGCTCGCATCAACATCAATGATATCCATGTCCCGACCTCCTGAAGGACCCTCATCAAACATGGGCCTCTTGCCCCTATCTTGGATCTATACCTGTGCTGAAGAAGGAGAGACCCCTTCCACATGATGTGGAGATAATACTCGTTGTGCTGATGAAGTCAACGAGACCCCTTCCACCTTGGGTGGAGATAATACTCGTCGTATAGATGCAAGTAAGGCCCTGTGGCCTCGCTGGTATGTCATATATGGAGGAGCACTTATATGCTCAGTATTAGGAATGTCTGGCTGGTGTGAAGGTGCTCCCTCATCATGAACTATCTCGGGAGGCAGCTGTAGCGTTGAGAAGTAATCACGGGAGATGAAATCCTCCCAAGTAATGCCCTGCTGTGCCAATTGATGCATCACTATGATTTTGATCAATGCGTAATGATATATGCTCTTATGCTGATGTGTTGGGCTCTTCCTTTGTACTAAAGTCACCATCCTCTCTATGTTGCGACACATGAAGTACAAAATTTTCATCATACGTACCCTCGTGAAATGCATCAACAAACGAACATGGTACGCATAGAGACACGAGAATCTGCCCTCACAACTGAAATATTGAATGATGAGTTTCATCAATGGTGCAAACTCATCCCTCAAGAATCTTAAAGGAAAAATTGTGCTCAAGTGTCTCATATACCCGGGTTTGATGTATGGCTCATAGTAGAATCTGTCTAACTGCTGGTGTTTTCTCCATTCCTCCCCTAAATTTGGTATCCCGGTGGCCTAAGCAATAGCCTCTGGTGACAAGGTGAAATTCACTCCGGCAAGGTCTACATGACCATCATGTAAATGTAGAACAAATAAACGGACTAGTTCCCGATGATGCTGAGTTTGTGAGATCATCTCACAGTATTGGAAACATGATTGACGCCGAAAACAATCCATTGCAAGTGGGAAAGCTTGCAATTGAGCCAAAGAAGTGGGTTCCTCCCTGACATGCTAACCACTTTTTCCACCTTTGTGATACCTCCGTGGCACATTTGGCACATTTACCTCTGTTGTAGAATCATTGTCATACTCCTGCTCATAGACTGACTCGGTCTCTGACATGACTTTGACAACAAGATAGCTGGAATAGATATGCTGGTGTATAAACTGTGTGTACAATTGACTGTAAACTGTTCTTTGCTCTAAAAATGTTATGACCAAGGGGACACAAATGCACAAGGGAATATTAGGAAAGGGAAAACATTAGGGAATTAGGGAATTTGGAAATAAAAACAAGGGAATTAGGGAAGGAAAGGGAAATGAAATCTTGGATTTTGTGGTTTTGGGATGTTAGGTAGGGATAATGTGTTTTGTAATAGAGGTGAGGGACTAGGATTTGAGGGATTATAGTGTAGGATTAATGAGGGAATTAATGGGAAAAAATAATGGTGAATTTGGGAATGGGAAACAAAGGGAAATGGGGAAAAAATCACAACCTTGGTTACACTTTGTTTTTGAACACTACAACAATTTTTTGCATTCAAACCCTACAACATTTTTCATTCAAAGGAGGGCTTTCCAACTTCGATTTCTAGGGCAAACATATCATGAACCCATTACATTAACCTTTCAAAGTGAAGCACAAGTAATAGATATGAGCCTACCTGCAAATTTGTGCGGAAAGGAGGCGATTTGATGCGTTTCCAAACAAATTTCGGGCTTAAAACCCAGTGCGTCGCGCACCTCTGATGCGCCACGTGCGTGTAGTTTTACATTGTGGCTTTGTGCCCAGTGCGCCATGCATCCCTGATGCATCGCGTGCCTAGTCCAGTGCATCGCGTGCCCCTGAAACTGCTCCAACTTCCTCTCAAACTCACAATTTCGCTTTGGAACAATCTTCTTCACTCTTGGCATGTGCAATGAGTTGAAAATGTAGTGAAATATCTTTATAAAGACTTATTTTTCATTTTTGCATGGTCCATAACCCATTTTGTAATGTTTTGTCATTGACACTTTGTCAAGATTAATAGACTTCTGACCTTTTTGGTTTCCTCCTTAAATTTGGTTGAAATAATGATTTTCTTTGACAATTTTTTGCAGGGATAGTTGTGATATGATCTGGCAAAGGAGACCAAGGTTGCGCTTGGACAATTCAAGAACTGAAATTTTTGAAATTTTTTTACAAAAATGAGATGACGACTTATCTTCAAAACAGAGTTTTGAAGAGAAGTCCTAATTTATCTGTATAATGATAAAAATTATTGAGGTAACCATCTATTGAGGACATCCCTCTGGCCTGTTGGCCTTCTTAGACTTTGCAAAACAAAATTGACTCAACCCTAGACCTAATGACCGATAACTATTTTCATGACCTAGAAATTTGAAACAGGACTGTAAATGATCTTTCAAGGCTTGTTTTTATGAATAGTCCTGAACCAGTAGTGCCAAGCACGAGGGGAATGAGTGACACAAACCATTCCATCAGAGTTATGGCATGCCTAATAAAATGCAACTGATCAAAACTGATGGGACACCTAAACATGAAATGCAAAAAAGAGCTTTGATCTCTGATGGAGGGATAACTAGACCGACTCTAACACTGACCATGACCAACAATATGACCTAGGTAACCCAAAGAGGTTTTCCCGAACTCATACTTTGACAACTTTGCATAAAGTTTTTCTTTTTTCAATACATCAAGCACTTTATTCACATGACACACATGTTCATTCCAACTTTTACTGAAGACAAGTATATCATCTAAATATAAAAGAACAAATTCATCAATGAAAGGCCTAAAGAGATCATTCATGACCCTCATAAAAGTGGTTGGAGAATTGCAAAGTCCAAATGGCATCACCATCCATTCGAACAACCCCTACTTGGTCTTAAAGGTGGTTTTCCACATGTCCTTCTCTGCAATTCAGACATGGTGATAACCACTATGCAAATCTAATTTTTTGAAATAAATAGCATTCTTTAACTAATCTAATAAAGCTTCTATGCATGGAAAAGGGTTACGATTTTTCACCGTGATCTTGTTGAGTGCATATTAATCCACACACATCATCCATGTGCCATCTTTCTTTGGGATTAAGACAATCGGTGAGCCACACGAAGAGGTGCTCGGCCTGGTGACACCTTGGTCCAGCAATTCCTACACCTGTTTCTTGATTTCCTCCATCTCAATAGTCGACATCTTGTACATGCCAATATTTGGTAAAGGAGCATCATGCTACAAATGGATCTCATGTTGGATTTCCCTCTTCAGACGTAATCCCATTGGTTCCTGAAACAACTCATCATAATTAGAAATTAATTCAGATAATTCTTGTTTATGTTCTTGATCACAACCCTGCAAAGAATCAGCTAATTCTTCATTTTTTTTCCCTTACAACCATCAACATGTAACCCTTACTAGAATTCACGAGCCTTTTCATTTGTCCTACACTTACAAGGCTGGCATTGATTTTAGTTTGATGAGCCCTTACTATATATTCTACCCCATATTTTTTTATTTGGTATTTATTTTCATGACGGAGAAAACCGCCTTCCTATCATATAGATGCGGACTCCCTAACACCATTCCATAGATATCCAATGGTATCACATCAAATTCTACTTCATCCACTAGCTTATAAGCGATTACAAATTTTACTTTACACTGCTTGGTTACATTCAATTTTTCTTTATCATGTATCCATCCAAGAGGGTAAGGTTTTGGATGTGGTTTTTCTTCTAAGCTGAGTTTCTTGACCAAGGATATTGCGATTAAGTTTTCTTGGGATCCAGTATTAAACAGAGTTTCTAATTTAGTATGATTTATGACAACTCTGATATGAAACAATTCAATTCTCTTTCGATCATTAGGAAGGGAATCATTTACTGAACTATTGTCTTCATGCGATTCAGAATTAACATGAGGTGTAAGAGTACCTTTTGTTCCCGCAGCTATGACTAATGCTTCATCTTCAAAATCCGATCCAAGGTCTTGCTACGTAGTTGCCACTGTCTTCTGCTTCCCTTTTCCTCCATGATTCTTTGGACACTTATCTAGGTGATGTTCCAACAGTGATTGTCATCGTGACCTTCCTTTTTGCAGTGATTGCAATGTGGCATTTCTCCTTCTCTGGTTGTTGCTATCTTCTTCTCCTTTCCTTTCCATTTTGCTTTAGATTTTCCATTGGGAGGTTTGAACGGTGGTTTTCTGGAATGATCATCTCTTTCATTTTTGCCCCTGTTCTCAATATGAAATGCCTTTACGCTGGTTGAGTCAATAGTGGTTGGTTCAAACAACAATAATGAATTCCTAATGTAACTATGTAATGAGCCAATGTACTTAGTTACTATTTTAGGTGTATCAAGTGCAATACCCAAATTTAGTGCTTTCTTTCTAAACTCCTTTATAAAACTCTGAACATCCTGACCTTTTCCTTGCCTTAAATACTATCAATTCATTAAAGCATTTTGCTTGTATCCCAAGGGATATAACTGTTCCTTTAGCACATAAATAAAATCAGGCCATGAAGAAAAGAGGTTACCCATATTCTTACTACTTTGCAATTTGCTCTCCCACCAAATGAGAGCAATGTTGCTCAACCGTAGAGACCCTAGCTGAATCTTTGCCTCATCCTCCACGATCTACTGAATCCTACAGTAGACCTCAATCTGCCTAATCCAATTATTAAGCCTCTGCGTTACTTGCACCATTAAACATGGGAAGATCAAATTTAACATCTAATTTAAAGAAAGGTTTCTTAGATGCATCCCTTGAATTTCTACGATTATGGTGGTGAGAGGAAGAAGAACATTCACTCATGGAAGGAGAAGGAGGGGGGATTTCTCCACCATTTCCATGTGTTGAACCTTGTTCTTCTTGTTTTCTCCCTTTTGGACTCTCCAGCCTTAAAACCAACTAATTAACATTCTCTGCCATTGAATAGAAGGTCTTGCGGAAATTGCGCTCCTCTTCAAGATGAGCTTCATCTTCTACCATGCTTCTCCTTCGATGTGCATGTCTTGCTTCTGGATAGAAAGGCTCTAGCTCCCCTTCACCTCTTCAAATCTCGTTTCTTGTTAGCATACAAACATGTAATTCACATTTTAAAAGCCCTGCTCTGACACCACTTGATCTAGGGATCTTTTGCTTATAGAAGTATGAAAAGAATACCATGTGAAAATTGCAGCTTAATACAGGAATTTAATGTGCACACAAGAAAGAATAAAAAACACTTAAAGGCACAAAAAGAAAACAACAAGACTTGATAACGGAGTTAGTCCAACTTGGAATACGTCTCTGGGCCCTGCTCAATTAATGGGGAGGCCTTCATTCATTAAATGACATGAAAAGAAGAGAATACAATCATCAGTTACATAAACGGAGTATTATACATCCATTCTAAAAAATGGCTTAGAAGACGAGAACTCAGATGAAGAAATGGATAGCACCACTGCGTTCGTGGTGTTGAGAAGGGCAGAATCCATGTACAAGCTACCCAATTCAGACAAAATGATAAATCGGCCCTCCTGTAAGCTGTTTCCTCGAACTGTGTGCGAAAAATCCTCTCCCCCCCATACATTTTCCAATCATCAGGCTTTTATAATGTCTCTTTTGTGACAACGGCCACTTGAAAATTGGGTTTTTCCGATTATAATAGAATGTTGTTCTAATGGTGGATCAATCGAGAGCGATAATCTGCCCTTCCTTCTCAAAAAACCTCGAAATTGCCTTTTTCTGTTTAAACAAACAATACACATGGAAACATTGAAAAACTAAAAACCCCGAACTTCAAAATATATGAAATCGAGCTTTATAACACAATCGGAACCGGTCCCCATATCGCAATTGCATATCGCTTGTTCACTAGTCCTTGTCGCGAAGATCATCAATCATCGATCGTCGATCACCAATATCATCGATATAGGCGTATCTCATCAGCCCTATCGCATCGGCATATCACATTGCTATGGCCTAGGGGTCCTTGCCACGCCCCCAAGCCTACGGTGGTCTTTCAACCGTGCCGGCAAGGTGCGGCACCACCGAACACTTTCTTTTAACAATACTCGTGCACATGGACTATGCCTAATTCACTTTCTCCTACTTAGTTTGTGATTCTCAACCAAGTATAATTAGTTATCCTTTATACCAATGAACACCCATACACATTCATTATCAACAACATTATATAAAAGAAATGCAACAGTATAAAAGGAGGGGCAACTCCTTGCAATATGAGTCTGCCCGAATCAATATATTATACAATCATCATTTTTACAATGCACAAGTTAAATCTTGGGAAACCCCAAATTTACACTTAGCCAAATTTCAACAACATCAACAAACTCGGTTGCCTAGCTCGTTGGCACCTCCGCACATTCGCCGCATGACTAACCAAACCTTCGTTCACCCTGTCGCACTGTCGTGTCATTTGCCCAACTCGGGCGCACCTCTAAGTCACCACACATGGGCGCCTCCCACCGAGACACACCTTCGTCCACAAACCAACACTCCAACAAGTCTTCATGCACACATGTACGATGGACGGGCGCTCACCCGAGTCACCAAGACGCCCACGCCAAGTCGTTGCACAATTCGACACTTGCACATTTGTCGTGCATGCCACAACCAACCACCGGGCACACCTTGCCCAACGCCTTCACCCACTCCAAGTGCGTTCACCAACCATGCGACTAAACCAAGACTTAGCGCATGAGATATGCACTTCACCTCCTCTTGTTTCTGCGCACTTGAACTGTGTGAAGCGATGATCAAATGAATCCTTTGAACGCTCAACCATCGAATGTATATACCCATCATGGGTGTGGGTGGGCTTGCCCAGCCGACTGCCCACACGCCCCTCCACATGCAACACTTGGGCGCTCATCAAGTCGGCCACACCCCCTCATCGTAGGTCAACCACCCCATCACCGCAAACGCTCTCACAACGGTATAAATGCTCCATGCCTTAGCCATTTTTCACACGGTCGCACAACCTTCATCGCATATGTTATGTCGCATATCAGTCGCACAACTGCCCATTGTGTGCGCGCGCCCAGTTGCCCGATGCCCAACCGTACCGCACATCTGAGGACCTTACAGTCCTAGTCGTATACTTTGTGTTTTGCTGACCCGATTTGTCAATGTCAAACCCTCCATCGCATGTCTTAAGTCCCTGATATCGCCGATAGCATTCCTTCCTCTGACCCAATATATCGACGATCGATGATCGGGGGTTTTAAAGACCTTGCATTAAGTCCGCCCTTTGCACTTCTTCTAATGTGATTTTCCCTTCTAAGGCTAAAAACCCATTTTTTAGGGAAAAAGCCTCATTTTCCAAAGGGACAAGGCAATCTTCTTTCCACCATAACTTCATAATCTGGACTTAGATTAGAATGTCGTTCACACCATTGGAATCAGGGTGACAATCACTTCGATCAGATATGAAGATACTTTCTTTTCTACCGCTTTGAATTTTGAGCTTTTCCATGCCATTGTATCTGAAGATCCACCTGGATCAATTAGTGCCAAAATTGGCCCCTTCATTTGAAGTGCACACACAAGAATAGAGCACAACAAAATAGCAAAGATGACTCAAATGCAATTCAACATATGTGGTTTAGGCATGTTGGATCCTTCATTTTGGATGATGTAGAAAGTGGCAAGAAATAAAACAATATATATCCTTGGTTTTGAGTGGAGGCAAATTTAGTTGCGGAGAAGATGGAGAAGGCTAGGAAAGATTTTAGGAGCGAAAATTCACAAATGGGGTATTTTTTGGACATTTTCTGAAAAAAATATTCATCAATTTGGTTAAAATTTCACTTTTTTTTTTTAAATGTATATGATTAAATAGATGATATTCGCCAAAAAAATTACCAATTTTAATAATAAATTACATGTTTTTTATTGAATATTCGCATAGTCGTCTACAATACTATATATAGGAAAATATTTAAATGCTTAAAAAACACCCTAGAGAAGGCCTTCTATGTTATAACTTGGTTTGACTATTAAGTATGTTCTATAATGGATTGTATTGATGAATATGCCTAAGTTATTTAGGTTTAGGTTTTTGGCAGTGTTAAGGTCCATAACTAGAAATAATGTATAAATAGGTCATTAAGACTATTAATAATGGTTGCTCACTTCATTGTTCATTAGTAATATCTCAATAGAAATATTTTACTATTGCAAAATAAGATTTGTATCATTGTAATGGTATTGTCTTAATAATCTAATGGTCACATTATGACTGAAAGTATATATTGGATCTACTTGTTAGAATGGAATAGATCTCCAACCCCCACCTTCAATTTGAAACTATGTTATCTTACATATTTTATATAGATTATTGATATGTTCACAACATCATTTAATCTCTTAATTCAATTTTGTTATATGATATAAATTTGAATGCCATATCTATGTTAACAAGTGGATACCACAAATATAAATTTTATAATGAATATTGTTAGATTAAATGGTACAATTCATCATTTAATCTCTTAATTCAAATTTATTATATGATATAAATTTGAATGCGATATCTATATTAACAAGTAGATACCACAAATATAGATTCTATAGTAAATATGGTTAGATTAAATGGTACAATCCTTAAATTACAATTTCTCTTCCTATCTTTATCGTCAAAACTTAAAATATTTTGAAAAAAAAAATCTAATTAAAAAAAACATCCAAAATATCGAAACCTTCAACCAGAATATTTCAATATATTTGTTATATCATCAATTCTTATTAACAAAAACTATAATAATATCAAACATTCCTTTTTAAATATATAAATTAAAATATTAAAAAAATTCAAATCAATTTTATATTTTAAAATAAAATAAACCAAATTCTTCATAATAACATTCCATATTTTCTTTAACTAAAAACAAATATCTTTAATCTCAACTTATTATTCCAAATGAGACTATACAAAACAAAATATATATATTTATTCAATTATGGAAAAAATTACAATTTCTAAATCAATCACCATGTACCATGGTTTATTAAGCATTCGAATATGCTTATATTTGATATAACTTATCATTTGTAAATGTAAATATAAATATAAATTGTTTCGGAAAAGTTTCATACTATATTGAAAAGAATTATGAATTACTCTATCCTTTTAAATATGTATTTTCAGGTTATATATATATATATAGAAGAGTTACTCATTTTGCTGTGTACCAGTTTTTGACAAGTTGACACATGAATGGCTGGGTGGCGTCCTTTTGAATAATAACTTTTGAAAGCGATGTTCATGATTTTATTATTTTTCTTTCACGCCCCGTGACAATATGATGGATTACTTCCATTCCAAGGCAGGAATACACAGCAAAAGCGCTGAGAACTTATCACAGACATTATCTATACAAAGAAAAACAGTATACAAAGGAAAACAGCATAATGGAACTTATCACAGACATGATCTGTCATAAATGTATTTTGTGATGTGTGCCCTCAATTAACAACCTCTGCGCAGCGATCGTATATCCTTTCATTAACTGTAATACTCCATGATTCTTGGAATTAGTTGTGATTTCCTGTGACACATAATAACATACTTTATTGTAATTATTATTGATAACACAATAAGCAAAGTATGAAGATCTTGGTGAACAGTACAATGTCATATTTTTCCAACTCCAATCTTATGTGACTCTTACTATTGGTTGCGGCCTCTTGTCATCTACCTATTCCCAAAAGAAATTCACGTTCATTTCATTCTACACTTTTGCAGGAGATTCACTGTGTGACATGTTCAGAGATGTTTTGAAGCCTCTTTCCATTTAAAAGCAAGCATTTGTAAAACTACAAGGGTATGTACAAAGCCAGCCAGTAATGATGATGGCGATATGAAAAATGACGGAATATTATGAAACTACGATACTATTCTTGTTGGTAGCGATTGGTGAATATTGGATATGTTATAAAGGAATGGTGGCTTCTTCTTTTTTCCCAGCATGAAAAAATAGTTTTTTTTTTATATCACGTTAAAAATAGTATATAATTATAAAGGACAAATAGTTTTCCTAAACAATGTGATATCCACAACATGATTATATGGGGTAGAAAATATTCTACATACATACAACAGAACTGTAAACTACAATTTGTAATAATTGTGGAATTATATTCTTTATGGCATAATTGCAAATAATATATCACTGAATTTCAAAAAAATGCTATAAGCTCTAGATGTGTCTCAGGATATTTACATATTTTGAAAATCACTACCATACAATAGATATTTCACATGTGTTTTCTTTACAGTAGTTGAAACAAAATTTGTACAAAATTTTAAACAAAAACAAAAAGAAACAAGGTTTTTTATGAACTTATCTGCATTGGAGTTCTATCTTATTTATAAGGTCTTCCTCCCTGCAGCTTTAGACTTTCTACTTCTATCTAGACTTCTCCCATTTTGATCCTAATATACCTATCTTTTTGTTGTAGCTATTAATCCTTTCTTCTATAATGACAACCTCTTACTTCTATAAATAGAATGACAACCTCTTAGACATCAGAAAAAACACGCAGTGACCACATGTACCAAAACTTCGATGTTATGAACCCAATTCTTGGAGATAAGGAGCATTTGTAGTGTCCCATACTTCATGCTCAACTAGGACACCTAAAATTCTAGCAAGGGGATCTAGAGTGTCACCCTCATTATGAACCAATATATACTAGGGAGCTTCTTCTCTTCATACTATTGGAAGGGTTTCAATGTCTTCCTTCTAAGTGGCATTACTTTATACACTATAAAATCCTCTAAATCTATGTGCAAGGCTTCACCCACAACTACTTGTCATCAAGTAAAATGTTGAATGATAGAACCCATATAAGCAATGGATACTAGTGGTTTAGGAAGAACGGAAGGCATCATGGCACTAAGTGGTTTCACAGTGTTTAGTTTCTTTTATGGCTATTTATTTATAAGAATATCTAAAAAAAATTAAAGCATTTCTTTAAATTTTAGCTACAGAAAGTAGTATCAACTGTGACTCAACTACCCAATATTGGAGGGAGGACAACTTCTGCAACTTCATGCAAATCTAAAGTATGATTGGTAGAATATATTGTTATAGCCTAGGAGTCTAAATTAGAACTACACTCTACCCATTTTGTTTTTTTTTGTGCCTCTTCCTTAGGAATTGTTTGTTTTTCCTTCGTTTTTCCCTTGGGATTTGTCAATAACTTAAGTAAAATATAAGTTCTATAGATGTTTAACTTAGAGCTACAAACGTTTAGCCAAGAGAAAACTTACTCCTCCAATACGTTATCATTGAGGTATAAAGGTAAGGGAGAAACCTTGACCTTCTCTATGTATGTTACCTAGAGCCACACATATTATCTTTGTCTATCCAAAACAAAATGTTACATCCATGAACATCCAAAAGGCACTACAAAAAACAAACAATGGAATTTTTGGCAACTATCATGCTATCATGTCAACTAGAAAAAGTGATATAATTAAAGGTAACATTCTAATCATCCTTGGGTAGTGACTAGGGTTCATATTATATCATATCAATAGACCTTCCATGGAAAATTCACCCTACCTACTATATGGAGGTTTCCATTTGAAAATGGAAAATAGATAATGGTAGGTACCCATAAATATATAAAATAAACATCTATGACATGCAAATATGTGTAGGTAACCATCAACTAATTCATTAGAAAGGCAATCAATTTGATTATACAACTTGAATATATAACTCTTAATTGAATGGAGTGTTTAGATAACACTTTCCTTTGATAGACTTTGACATAAAGAAGCAAGCATAATATGACAAGCAAACTAAATCTTTTCATCCTCAATCAAAACAGAATGATTAGTTAAGGACCTATATACTTGGTCCCATGCTTTTTCTCTTGTAGGAGATTCACTATGAATGTCATGTTCATAGATATATTTGAATCAATTTGGCATCTAAAATACAATGTGTACGTGTTAAAAAAAAGAAAGCAAGTAATGATGATGGTGAAATGAAAAATAATTGAATAGAATATTAACCAATTATGATACCATTGTTGTTGGTAACAATTGGTAAAAATTGGATATGTTATAAATGAAATGGTATATTCTTATGCATAAGAAAAATACAAAACATTGGTTAACCTCTTATGTTACAAACAAAATGGTAACTCTCTTCACCATGTATTTTTTAAAGGTAAGTTAAAAATAGTTGTTTTGAGTAACATGAAAAAGATATGAGTTACCCTAATGTTTTAGTTTGAATGGTTAATTACTCGCAATTACAAGTAAGAGGTGAGAAGGTCAAGCCTATGAGCTAGTTTTCTTTGCGGATATTATTAGACCTTATTTGGTGTCCCTATTTTGTGGCAACAAAATGAAACTCCAATGCATTGTTGTGTCTTTTTCTTATGTATTCCCTTCATTAATGCTAAAGCCTAAGCTTGAAATTCATTGGAATTTCTACTTTGAGTCTACTTTCCCCAAAATTATTGAAGCTACAAACACAAATGCATACATAGATATGTATCCATGCATGTATGTATGTATTTATGTATGTATGTAAGTATGTATGTATGTATGTATGTATGTATGTATGTATGTATGTATGTATGTATGTGTGTGTGTGTGTATGTATATGCATATCTATATGTATATGTGTATACACACATATAAATATAAAATGAAATATGACATAAACTAGAAATAAATAGACATCAATAAACATAAAAAAAATGTTATGATGGGCTTGGAAATGACAAGGACAGACTATGAGCTTGAGCTACAGATTTGGCCAATGACTCTGAGGATTTAATGAGGTTTGTTGAACCTTTCTTTGACGTTCATGTTGAAGTTAGACAAGCCTTGTGACATAGACCCCCAACTATTTTAATTCCAAATAAGTAGCCTACACAACTAGGAGAAATTACCATGAAACAATCTTCTCAACAACATCAACATCATACAAAGTCACTAGTTAACTATTAATTACCTAGATATCAATGAACTTATCTACTCAATCCAAAGGATTGGTGAGTGCATGAGCTTCATTATTCATCTCCCTTGTTCTATGTTATAGCTTTTCAATAGGCCTCTCATGTTGTTGAAATTAGCCCATCTATTTCGAAATAGTGTTGTATATAATATAACTCTCTTTTGTGGCTCTCTACAACTATGCTAAAGCACTTTTTCCTTTGACTATGAGGGGATTTACCTTATCCATGAGCCCCCTTAGATGTTGGTCATTATGGTTGTGCTCAACTTCTAATTCAACCTATAACATAAGGCCTACTAGTTCAGCTACCTCGAAGAAGAACACATGGTATCCAACAGTTCAATCAATGGATAATTGCACACAAAATATTCAACTTTGTGTCTACATTCTTTAACTCTAGCAAAAGGTTCTCTAGATGAGCTTGCATTATCTCTAACTTTTTCTCCACATGCTCCCATATTGAAGCTCCTTATGACTCTACTCAATGCAAAACACTCTTTGTAAGGCCTCCTCTATCGTCAATAGAGTCACTTAGAAAATATAGAATGGACCAATTCTACACATTGGTTTCTTGCCCCATTGAACTAAGTTGAGGAACCCCAAGTGGGAAACAATTAAATAGTAAACCACTAGCAATAAACTATTCAAACCATGATGGCATATTTTCTTCTAAGCTTCAATTAGCTTGCAACCATATGAAGGTCTAAAGGAATATATCCTATGTGGAGTTACTAAACAAGTGTAACATTTGTATGCTCCTAGAAAACTCTCAACATAGCTTGATACTAAGTCGGTTTGTGTGACCAACTATTCAATATGTGTCATAGTTGATAATTGTTCTAGAAGGGATGGCTACATAACTATGGACGTAGAAAACATAGTCTCTTATGGAGTAGAGACTACTCTTTCACTTCTTCTCCAACCTCTCCCATCAATTTTCCACCATCCTACTGTGGTACATTAGTGAGAACATTAGTCCACCTAGGAAGTGGTAGTCTATATCCTTATCATCACCAAAATGAACTATCATTCACTCGTATTAAAACCTCTTTTACATGTGGATACACTCTCCTATAAGTCTCCCCAACTGGTGTTTTCCTCATCATATAGTTATGCATGTTCTTGAGAACATGGAGCATTTTTAGTGTCCTACACCTCATGGTCAACAAGGAAACCTAAAATTCTAGAAAGGAAATCTAGATTGGCACCCTAAATATGAACCAATGTATAGTAGGGATCATCTCCTCTTCAAACTCTTGGAAGGACTTCAATATATCCTTCATAGATGGCATTCCTTTGTTTACTATAAAAATATTCTAATTCTATGTACAAGTACACATCCACAACTACTTGTTCTTGAGTAAAATGTTGAATGGTATAACGCCTAAGAGTGATGGATAGTAGTGGCTTATGTAGATTGGAAGTAACCATGGCACTAAGTGTTTGAGAAATATTTAGTTTCTTCTATGAGTTATCACTTTGTACGAAGATCTAGAAAGCCCCTAGTTTTAAATCCCATCTAGAGAAAGTAACATCATTAAGCTAAACTACCCAATACTAGAGCGAGGACACTTTTTGCAACTTCATGAAACTCTAAATATGACTAGTAGAACCTTGTTCTATATCCTCAATTTATGAAATAGAACTAGGCTCTAACTCTTTGTTTTTATTTATGCCTCTTCCTTAGCAGTTATTTGTTTCTCCTCTTCTTTACCCTTGCGATCTACGAATGCCTTTGGTAAAATATAAATTGTAGAGATGTTCAATGCACACCTATAAACATCTAGCCTAGAGAAAATTTCTTTTCCCAATGCATGATCCGTGAGGTAGAAAGGTAAGGGAGAAATCTTGAACTTATCTATGTATGTTGCTTGGAGCTACACATGTTATCCTTGTTTATGCCAAAAAAATGCCACCTCCGTGAACATCTAAAAGGAATTTGGGCACTCATATGACAACATTTATGGCAACTATCATCCTATCATACCAACAACAAAAATTTACATCATTGAACGAGGCATTATATCATTCAAATTTGTTGTACAATATAAATTTGAATATGATATGTATGTACACAAATGCATATCACAAATATAAATTCATAATGAATAAATGCTAGATGAAGTGGTAAAATCCTTAAAATGTAAAATTTCTCCTATCTATACCATCAAAACTTATATTTAATATATTCTGAAGAAGATATTTCTCTCACAAAGATTGAAAATAACAACATTAAGCTACTATGAAATAGTATTCTCCCAATAAACTTTAATCTCCAAATAAACCAACCATATAACCAGTTTTTGGGTCAAATCTTGATTTTTTTTATTTTAGTGAGTTTTTAAATGTCTAGATCAATTCACGAGACATCAATATTGTGAAATATTTACATTTTAAACTAGTGATTCCAACAAATCCTTACCAAATTTTGGAGAAGAAATTTTATTGAAAAACATCTGGAAAAAAAAAAAATATAAAAACCTTAAATTAGAGCCATTGAAAATATTTGTTATATTAATAATCTTATTGACATTTTAACTTTAAAAAAACTATAATAACTTTTAAATGTTTTCCTAATATTTTTAAAATATATAAATAATGTTTTAAATTTTTAAAATAATCTCTTATTTCTTGAGAAGTAATAAACGATATCTATTCTAATAAACATTAATTATGATCATCAATATTTTTTAAAACTAAGAACAAAACATTGCACTTTCTAACTCTAAATCAATCCAAAGAAAAACGCCGTAATGGAAATTAAACAAAAATGTATTTTGTGATGTGTGCCCTCAATTATCAACCTCTGTGCAGTGATGGTATATTCTTTCATTAACTCTAATACTCCATGATTCTCATTATTAGTTGTGATTTCCTATCATACTTTTTAAAAGAAAATAATAACCATATTCATTATATATTTATTATAAAAATATAATAATACGTGCTTATGTTAATAATATAATATTAACAATAGTTATTTTTAATACTATATTAATAGTATTATTTTAAACTATATATAATTAAAAGTATATATTTATATAAAATATATATTATATGGTTTCTATGGTAATATTAATATTATATAATATATATTAACTATAATATAATTAGAAAGTGTATGATTATTAATAATATTTATTTATCTCTCACTATAGTGATATTAATATATATATATATATGTATATATATATATATATATATATAAGATATTAATTAATTATAGAGATATATCAAACTAAAATATAATATAATTATATACTATTATTATAAAAATATATAAGATTAGTATATATTTAAATATTAGATAATATATTTTATATATTAAAAAATTTACAAGGAATACAATATGTAAATTTATTGACCTGAATGGCTCATTCTACAGCTCAGTGTGCAAGGCGATGTTAAGGTATGTTCGTGCTTAACTTGGACTTCATATTGTTTCCCTCTAAAATAAAAATAAAATATTCTCTAAATAGAAAAGAAATATTGTTCTATGCTTAACTTGGACCTTCGATGTGTCCCACTTAAAGTAAAAATAAATATTTCCTAAATAGAAAGGAATGTTGACTATAACCAACTTAGATCTATCCAACCCATCTATCATTGCTCCGAGAGGGATCAAATCCTCAGATGCAAGCTTTCTTTTTGGAGTGTAGAAATTGAGAATGACTTGCACCTTTAGGGATTTGATCCCTCTTGCGCATGATGGATACAGAGTTAGATGGATCTAGGCTAGTTCTAGTTGAGGGCAACAATGCCACATTTTTAGATTATCATTATTATGTATATGATTCAGATAAACTTCATACTTTGAAGTTTACATTATGTTTTCTTTGCTTGACATGACCATATCATTCTCTTCTTTAATTTAGTCTATGTTTCTTTCCTTGAATGGTATGTACATCTATGTTTGGATGCTTTTAGTGGTTTGTTTGTTTATGTGTTTGGATTTCGATGGTATTATCTATAAATGTTACAGTTGTTTTTTCTATATTTCTATATGTGTATGTAATTGTGTCTTAGTAATTAGTTGGTGATGAAGAAGGGAGACAATCTTGTAAGTAGTTTGCAAGAGGATTGACACTATACATCTATTTCATTTAATCCTAGGTCTCACAACTTTTGATAACTAGTTAATTCTTAATAGTGTCCCTCTAAGTATTACTAAATATATCTGTTAGGCCCTTATACTACTAGTGTAACCCCTTATTGTTATTAGTACAACCCCCTTATTATATTATTGTACACATGTAGTCCCCATATTGTTATTATTGTGCCCCATAGAAGCCCACTATTATTATTATTGTGCCCTTACATTATTATTTTTATGTTGGCTCTGATTAAATTATGACATCTTAAACTCCTATATATAGAAAGGAGTTCTTGTCATTTGTATCATCCAAGAATTGTTCATTTATGTAACGTAAAGGAGGTTTCCCCCTCGAAGAAGCTTATTTCTGAGGCATTCATCTATCTTTTCTATCTTTTTGTGAATTGGTTTCCTAACATTTGGTATCAGAGCTATGGATTCTAGGGTTTCGCTGCTCCAAACAGGTCATCATGGAATTTTCGCTATAAAGTTTTCACTACGAAGTTTTAGAAGGTAAAACAAAAACCGATTTGAGAAGAAATCAGTTTGAACCTCGCGCCTAAATTTGAGATCTTTTCTCGCTATATTTTCGAAGATATGATCTGAGGAACTTAGGGTTTTTACAAACTCTAGAATTTCATCTTAAACAAGTCATCGTGGAATTTTCGCGATAATATTTGTTCTACGAAGGTTCAGACTCAGAAATTAAAACCCATTTGAAGAGAAATCGTGGCGAAGCTTGAGTCTGAATTTGAGATATTGTCTCGCTATATTTTCCGAGATATAATATGAGACATTTAGGGTTTTTGTAGGCTTCCGAATTACATCCTAAATAGGTGACCTAGGGAAAATCATCATAACTTTCTCTCTGAGCATCAAATTGAAATTTCAAAAGAAGTTGCAAAAAGAGGACAGATTGTAGTTTTCAGTGTATTAGCTTCAAGTTGTAAGGTTGAAACAGTGACACGTGGCACTTCGTACAAGTTCTCTCTACTCAACTAGTTTATAATCGGGTCATCATGGGAGATTTGACATAACGCTTCCTGAATTTAATCTTGATCAGACTTTTGGGGTTAGAAAGAGGACTTAGAGGGCTACTAGAGGACAAAATATCAAAACTTGGAGATCTGAAATTACAGAGCTACAATCGTTTCAAGATCGAGCTCCTAAAATACAGAAAACTTGAGATGAGGAAGTTTGATGGCAAGGATCTAGTAAATTGGATACTATAGATGGAGAAATATTTTGATCTACATGGCGTACCACTATTAGAAAAGGTATGTATTGCATCTAATTATTTAGAAAAAGGTCAATTTTATGGTATAAAGGGCTCTGTTCTCATAAACCACTTACTACGTGGTCAATTTTCACAGAGGAAATGATAGCACATTATGAGGATACAAAGAGAAACACTTTCTTTAGCCAATTGATAAATCTCAAAAAAAATTGTTCTATGGAAGAGCACACTAAGGACTTTCAAAAATTGAATATAAGGGTAAATTATATTCCAGAGAGGCAAAGGATTGATGTCTTCATAGGTACTTTAAAGGATACCATTCAACACGAGGTTTGTCTTTGGGAACCTGATTCATTGTAGAAGGAATTCAGGTGGGCAAGAAAAATTGAAAGCGAAATTATGGAAACAAGTAATCCTACCACTCATGACTATAATTATGGAAGTTTTTTTTCTCCTGGCCTTCCACAACCTACAAGGTTTACACCACAACAATTGGAAGAAAATGGAAAAAAAGGGCTTTGTTACAATTGTGATAGCATATGCACTAAAGGTCATAAGTGTGTTGAGAAGAAATTGTTTTACATAGATCATGAAGAGGAGGAAGAAAAGGATCAAGAAACATCAAAAGAAGAGGATATACACCAGGAACCAACCCCAGAGAAAGAAGAAATAAATCTGACCATATCTTGTAAAGCATTGGCAAGAATTACCACTCCTCAAAACTCTTAAGATAGAGGACATATCAAGAAGAAAAAGGTTCAAGAAGTGAAAGATCACATAGAGAAAAGAAGAAATGAATCAACCATATCTTGTAATGCATTGGCTGGAATTACCACTTCTCAAAACTATTTAGATAGAGTAGAAATATCAAGAAGAAAAAATGTTCAAGAAGTGAAAGATCACATCGAGCATCAAGAAATGAATCTGGACCATATCTTGTAAAGCATTGGAAGAAATTACCACTCCTCAAACTCTCAAGATAGAAGGACATATCAAGAATAAAAAGGTTCAAATAGTGAAAGATCACATCGAGCATCGACAACAAGTTCTCCAACTTTTAAAGGATAACACCACTTTGGTGCAGAATCGAATGAAACAATAGGTGAATCAACATCGCAGTGAAAAGAGTTTTGATGTAGGTGATTGGGTATTTTTACAGCTACATCTCAAGCAATCTATTTATGAGGAGGTAATGTTGGTAATACTACACGCACTTAAGAAATGGCGGCCTTACCCAATGGAAAGATGCTTCAATGTAAAAATGGATCATGATAGTCTTAAATACTTTTTAGAACAAATATTATCTTTAGAATAGCAGAAAAATGGGTCACAAATATGTTGGGCTATGACTTTGACATCATCTACAGAAAAGGGAAGCAAAATTTTGTTGTAGATACACTCTCAAGAAAGGATGAGGATGTGGAAGCATTGTTTTGTGCTATTTCTTATTATCCAACCGATGATAAACGAAGCAGGGTGAATGGAAGAAGGACAAAGAGTGTGGCAACTCATTCAAAGGTTGTTAGAAGGTCCCATTTAAACAATATTTCATAACTTGAGAGGAAGGGAAAAATATAGTGGAACCTGGAGTAGTCACAGGAACCAAGACCTGATAGCTATGAATTTAATCAATTAGAGTATCTCATCAGTGGAGAAACTTACCACTGAAGTTCACTGGGAGGACAAGAATTTTATACAAAAGCATCAAGAACTACTCAAGCATTGAGGACAACACTTTTTGAAGGAGAGGGGAATGCTATGCCCCCATACTACTAGTGTAACCGCTTATTGTTATTAGTATAACCCCCTTATGATATTGTTGTACCCATGTAGTCCCCATATTGTTATCATTGTGCCCCATAGAAGCCCAGTATTGTTATTATTGTGCCCTTACATTATTATTGTTATGTTGGCTCTGATTATATTATGACCTCTTAGACTCCTATATATAGAAAGGAGTTCTTGTCATTTGTATCATCCAAGAATTGTTCATTTTTGTAATGTAAAGGAGGTTTCCCCCTCAAAGAGGCTTATTTCTACGAGATTCATTTATCTTTTCTATCTTTTTGTGAGCTGGTTTCCTAACAATATCTTGAAGACTAGTTTTAATACTTTATTGCGTCAAGATTAGTCTTGAAATTTTAGGTATTACAACTTTTGATAACTAATTAATTCCTAATAGTGTCCCTCTAACTCCATAGTCTCACAACTTTTGACATATTAGTAGTGATACTATTGGTTTCATCATCTTTTGTAGGCAGTTAAAATCATAAACCATTAAAATATTTAACTCGAGCTATTATAATAATCATCATACCTTGTCTCTCTTGCCCTCCAATATTAATAGGTTGAATTACTATAACACAAAAAGAAATTCACATTGTCAATATTTTTTTTTTGTTTACACTGAAATAAATGCACACTATTTATCCAATCACTTTAATATGAAAGTACCATCATACATCCAGTTACATCAATCATAAATCAACATCTACACTGAAAATCAATGCATCTAATGGAAATAATCAAATAAGATTAGAAAACAACACCTACACTGAAATCAATGCATCAAATGCAAGTAATCATATAAGATTAGAAACTAACTTCTACAATAAAATCAATGCAGTTAGCGCAAGCAATCAAATACAATTAAAAAAACATCTACACTGAAATCAATGTATTTGGTGAAAACAGACAAATAGAATTAGAAAACATCTACAATAAAATTAATGCCTTTAATGCAAATAATGAAATATGATTAGAAATCAACATCTACACTAAAATAAATACATATAGTTCAAACAATCAAATAGGATTAAAAATTAACATCTACATTGAAATCAATGCCTTTAGGGGAAGAAATTTTCTTCCCTCTCTCCCTATATATATATATATATATATCCATGTCTCATTCCTCTGTCTCTCTACCTCACACCCCCCCCCCCCCAAACACACACACTTTCTCTTTCCATATCTCTTTATCTCTCCCTTCCTCCCTCCCTCTCTATATATCTCTCTTATTCACACTCTTCACCATCCATCTATATCTCTATCTCCCTTTATCTCTCCTTTGCCTCTTTATATCACCCCCAAGACATATACAGTCTTTCTCCCTATCTATCTATCTATCCCTCCATCTTCTTCTCCCTCTCTCTTTATCTTCCCCTTATCTCCCTTTCTCCCCGTTTCTATCTCTCTTCCCTCCTTCTATCCTCTCTCCCTATCTCTCCATCTCCCTTATCATTCCCTCTCTCTCACTTCACCTCTCTCTCTATGTATTTCTTCTTACCTCCTTCACTCTCCCTCCCACTCTCCTCCTATTTCTCACATCCTCTCTCTTCCTTCCTCTCTCTCCCTTTCTCTCCCACCTCCCTTTGTATTTCCCCCTCATCTCTCTCTCTCTGCCCTCCAACTTTGTCACTATCTCCCTCCCTCTCCCCTTCTCTCCATCTCTCCTTCTTTGTCTCTCTTTATTGCCCCCAAACATATACACTCTCTCTACTTCTCTCGCTTGTCACTCCCTCTCTCTCTCCACTTTTCTCTCTCTATGTCTTTCTTCTTCTCTCCCTCTCTCCCCTTCCAACTCCATTTCTCTGTATCTCCCTCTCTCCTCCTTTATCACTTTATGTCTTTGTTTTTCCCTCCCATATATATCTAGAATTAATATATATCATGATATATTAATATATACAATTAATATTTAGATTTAATAATATTAGTATTAATATTATCTTTTAATATTAATCTCAAATTTAATGTTGTTTTTTATAGGGCATGATACAAAATTTTATAATAAAACTACATCAATATTTTAAATATTAACTTTCATATAAAATATTTATACTTCTTTAAAGATTTTAATATATCCATAGGATATGGCTTTTCCTTTTAAAGATTTATTTTAAAATATTTCATTAAAAGAAATATTATAAGATTTTGGAGCATGATTTTTTATTATGTGTTGAATTAACTTTTTTCCTTTGATTTAAGAAATGATATTGGCTTTAGTAAAGGGTAAAGATGCTTAAAATCTTACATAATTTGGAATTTTAATGTAGAAAAAAAGTGTTGAAAGTAAATTTATGATCCATTCAAATTCAAGGTATATGATAGAGAAATCAAATGCAAAGACCACAATGAATAAAATAAATTAAGTGAAAGGAAAAAAATTAAACCAAAATATTTTGGTTGTTTATTAATCTCACTTCAATGAATAAAATAAATTAAGTGAAAGGAAAAGAATTAAATGACCAAAATATTTTGGTTGTTTATTAATATCACTTAAAATCATGTTACTAATTATTAATCTTAACACATCTATTGCTTTAACTTAAAATCCTTTGACTAATTCTTGATAACCTCAGTTGAGCTTTTATGAAGATTAAACTGTATTTCTCAAACGTAGGATGTTCATGTTCTACAGTCTATTTTTTTATTATCATGGAAATTGAAAAAATAAGAAAAAATCAGGGTGCAGTAAGTCCCTGCCTTAAGCTTGAACCTATGTGTTTTGGCAGTAAGTCTCATGTTGCCCATTCGACAGAGTAGCGAGAGGCCCACCACGAGTAGCGATCTTTCCTTGAAACCAGAGAAACATAGCATGGAAACAAACATAAATATATATCATAGTATTTCTCATTGTGGATTAATACATATTACTTCTCGATGCTTTGAATTAGTGAAATCAAAGTTCTCCATAATTTTGGAAAAATTAAATAATCATATCCAGTTTACCCTAGAGCTTTCCAAGCTTTGTATAGCATTGTATTTTCCATTTTCCTACTAAAACATTAGTTTAAAGAAAGAATCAAAATGGGGCAGCCAAGAGAGATATTAACACATTAAGAGAGTAGTAAAACATATAATGTAAGATGTGAGCCCTCCCCTCAATTTTTTGGGAGTTAATACAGCTCTATAAACTGGAAAGTGTTAAAAGAATAAAATAATGGATGAGTTGTGATTGATTGGTCTAAAAATAAATAAAACTGTCAACTTATCCATACTTTGAGAATATGCCACATTTAATCAAGTTCAGGAACATACAGTAAAGCAAGTAAGTCCAACTCCATATCCCACAAACAGTCTTCCAAAGTCACATTTAATCAAGTTCAAGAACATACAGTAAAGCAAGTAAGTCCAACTCCATATCCCACAAATAGTCTTCCAATGGCACATTTAATCAAATTTAAGAACATATAGAAAAGAAAGTAAGTCCAACTCCATATCCCACAAACAATCTTCCAATGGCACATTTAATCAAGTTTAGGAACATACAATAAATCAAGTAATTCCAACTCCATATCCCACAAATAGTCTTCCAATGGCCTATAACAGTCTCCCAATGGCACATTTAATCAAATTTGGGAACATACAGTAAAGCAAGTAAGTCCAACTCCATATCTCACAAACAGTCTTCTAATGGCACATTTAATCAAGTTTAGGGAAATACAGTAAAGCAGGTAAGTCCAACTCCATATCCCACAAACAGTCTTACAATGGCGCGTTTAATCAAGTTCAAGTCCATATCCCACAAATAGTCTTCCAATGTCTAATAAGAATTCCTCCTGTACAAGATACAAGAGTAGAATATAAGTACATTGTACTCTTTCTTAGAAACCATATTTCTTGAGAGAATATAATAGTCCTAATTTTAATATTGTCCTAGAATCTTTCCCTTTGAAAGCACACCCTTGAACAAAGTTATGAATTGTTAACTATCATTGTTCATAAATAAATGTTGAATGAAAGAACTATTAAGCTGAATGGGGATCCTAACAAACATTTGAAAAGAATATAATGAACCATGCAATGATATATGAGACTGAACACACCCTCAATTCCTACACTCAGAATTCATTAGGAGTTTAGCTTTGAACTACATCTATAGAATATTAATGGGACTCCACTGCCAATTGTATCGCTTTGAACTAGAATACTTAAAAAAAAAGAAATGAACTTATTGAACTAGAAAACCCTCACAATTATGGTAGAGAAATGAGGCCAAGTATATTGAAAACCCATATCTGCTTAAAGCATTAGATATATATCATAGGCTATAGCCTACAAATCTTTGGAATCTAGTTCAAGACGATGTGTATTATTGCTAATGGCCTGCCTTGTTCAGAAGTAGACGAAGTTTCACATCAATATATTATATAAGTATAGGCAATAGAATTCAAATACATTAAGAAGCCCAAAGTTGATCTAGTCTGGTATTTGAAATACAGAGAATTCTAATGGCTTCCATTTGTTTTTTTAACTAACTGATGCTTCTCAAGAAAGTTGATTTGTCATAAAAGTATGTACATGATTTTGACCAGTAATGAAAATGTTAGGTCCCTATAATACTAGTGATTCCCCCATTACTATTGTCATTATAGCCCTTATTGTTATTATTGTGCCCTATTGTCCCCATATTGTTATTAGTGTGCCCATAGAAACCCACTATTGTTATTGTTGTGCCCTTATGCTATTACTGTTATGTCGGCTTGATTATATTGTGACCCTTAAACTCCTATATATAGAAGGGAGGTTTAGTCATTTGTATCATCCAAGAATTATTCATTTGTGTAATGTAAAGGAGGTTTCCCCCTTTAAGAGGCTAAATTCTAAGTGTTGATCTATCTTTTCTATCTTTTGGTGAGCTAGTTTCATAACATTTGGTATTAGAGCTTTGGATTCTAGGGTTTCGCGACTCCGAACAGGTCATCATGGCATTTTCACTATAAGATTTTTTTGTGATGTTTCAGAAGCTAGAAAAAAAAACCCATTTAAGCCACAATCATTCTAAACTTCGGGTCCAAATTATAGAGCTTGTCTCGCTACATTTTTGTAGATATGGTCTAAGTAAGATAGGGTTTTTGTAGACTCCCGAATTACGTTCCAAACAGGTGACCTGGGGAAAATCATCATAAATTTTGTTCTATGCATCAAATTGAAATTTTGTAAGAGGTTTCAGAAAGAGGATGACCTGTAGCTTTCTGTGCATCATTTGCAGGTACTAAGGTCGAAATAGTCACATGTGGAACTTTGTACAAGTTCACTCTACTGAACTAGTTGATAATCAAGTCACTGTGGGAGATTTAGCATAACTCTTCCTTGGAGAATCCAATCATGATTAGACTTGCGGGGTTATAAATATGACTCAAAGGGCTATTTCAGGATGTGATTTTAGATATTCAAGATCCACAGTTACAGAGATACAACATATTCAATATCGAGCTCTTACAAAGTGAAAAAAAGGTGTGTAGTTTTTTTTAAATTTTGCATAAGATTGGTTTGGAAAATTAGTTTGAAATAATTCAAAGGGAATAGTGAAGAATTATTAGCATTAATTGATGCCCCAAAGAAATAAAATGGAAACACCTAGTAAGCGACCTGAAAGCTCTAGCATGACTCATGAAGAAGAGGAAGAAATGCAACATGATATGTCAAAATTACAAGACCAAGTACAACAAATTTCACTCTCACAAAAGGTAATTGAAGCTAAGATGGATGGCATGGAAGCTAAGATGAATGGCATGGATGTTAAGATGGAAGAATTGAAGATAAATTTGAATAAGTTGCTACAAGAAATGGTTACTAATGGTAAAAGGGTAGTAAAGGAAACTCATGATGAGAACAAAAGAAATGTTAATCATGATTTCATAGTCTCTAATGTTGGATTGAAGATCCACCATGTTCCAAAAATCGATATGAAGAAATTTGATGGCAAGGATCCCGGAACATGGATACTATAGATGGAGCAATTTTTCGATCTCCATAATATGCAAAACACACAAAAGGTACATATTGCAACTTTATATTTGGAACCAAGTCAGTTTGTATGGTATCGATGTCTTTGCTCTCGTAAACAAATTGTCACTTGGGCAATTTTTACGGAAGAAATGATAGCACATTATGAGAATACAAAAAGTAACACTTTTTTAGCCAATTGATAAATCTCAAACAAAAGGGTTCAATGATGGAGCACATTGAGGACTTCCAAAAATTGAACATAAGGGTAAAATATATTCCAAAGGAGCATAGGATTGATGTGTTCATATAGACTTTAAAGGATAATATCCAACATGAGGTTCGCCTATGGGAACATGATTCATTGGAGAAGGCATTCAGGTTAGCAAGAAAAATGGAAAGCAAGATTATGGCAACCAGGAAGCCTACCACTCACAACTATAAAGATGGAAGTATTTTTGTCCCTAGCCTTCCACAACCTACAAGGTTGACATCACAAAAATTGGAAGAAAAAAGAGCAAAAGGGCTTTGTTACAGTTGTGATAGAAAATACAATAAAGGTCATAAGTGTGCTAAGAAGAAATTATTCTACATAGATTGTGAAGCGGAGGAACAAGAGGAACAAGATATGTCAAAAGAAGAGGATATACTCCAGGAAAAAACCCTAGATAGAGAAGAAATGAATCTGACCATATCTTGTAATGCATTGGCTCGAATTACCACTCCTTGAACTATCAAGATAGAAGGACATATCAAGAAGAAAAAGGTAATACTATTGATTGATTCAAGAAGTACCCATAATTTTATTCATTGTAAGATAGCCAAGGAATTGAATTTGTTCCTATATCCAACACCAAAGTGTCAAGTGATGTTTGCAAGTCGAGGAACCATAAATTGTTCTAGAAAGTGCCATAATATCAAGCTATCCATGGGAGAATATGTATTGAATAGCCCAATGCTTTCCATTCCAGTGGGTAGTGCTGATGTTGTACTAGGAGTCCAATGGATACAATCCTTGGGTACAAGCTTTTAATTTTCAAGAACTTTTCATGAAATTTTGTGCAGAAGGAAAGGAAGTTGAATTAAGGGGTATTGCAAGGTAACTGGGAAAGATAATCAGCTCTAACGGTATGAAAAAGCTTCTAAAGAAGGAACAATGAGGCATAATTGCACAATTATGTTCATTAGAGGTTCCCACATCGAAATCATCTATTTCTATAGATCTCCAAAAAGTCTTGGACAACCATTCCAAGGTATTTGAGACTCCCAAAGGCCTCCCACCTATTCATGATCATGATCATGCTATTCATTTGAGTCTAGGAAGTGTTTCTCCAAACATCAGGCCGTATAGATATCCCTATGCCCAAAAGAGTGAAATTAAACATATGGTTGCAGAAATGCTAGAGGCTGGTATAATTCAACCTAGTCAAAGTTCTTTCTCTACTCCAGTAGTATT